>WSYH01012647.1:0-18453 GCA_036426205.1 Ascaphus truei | reverse complement strand
TGCATAGAACCGTTAGCGGCTCATATCAGAGCAAGCCCAGATATAACAGGGATAGATATAGGGGAGCAGCATCATAAAGTAGCGTTATACGCCGACGATGTAATCTTGACACTGTCAAAGCCCCTCACCTCCTTGCCCAACGTCTTTGCGATCTTGGGAACTTTCAGCTTGGTGTCGGGGTTTAAAATTAACCAGGCCAAGTCGGAAGCGCTTAACATCAATCTACCCAAGCCGGTCGAAAAATTGATAGAGCTCAACTTCAATTTTAAATGGCAACCCTCCGCTATCAAATATTTAGGGGTGTATATCACAAAGGACTACAACACACTATATAAAGCAAATTTCCCCAGAATAATGAAGAAACTGAAGGAAGATCTCAGGGTTTGGGCGGGTTATGGCATATCGTGGTTTGGGCGGATCAACAGTGTCAAAATGAACCTGCTGCCTAAACTACTATATCTGTTTCAAGCCCTCCCAATACCTCTTGTTAGGACTGAGGTCCTCACGCTGCAGGCTCGCATTATTCAATTTATTTGGAATAAAAAAAGCCCACGAATTGCGAAAAGCATACTGACAAAACCAGTAACAAGAGGAGGGTTAGCGGTACCTTGCTTGTTGGCATACCACAAGGCGGCACAACTATGCCAAATTGTCCAGTGGCACTCGAACCCAGCAAATAGAAGATGGGTGGCCCTAGAAACAGAATGCTGTGCGCCAGTAAAACTGCACGATCTGATTTGGCTTCCAAAACAGTGTAAGAAATCATTAGGGATGCCACTCTGCGCAATTGCGAACTCGCTAGCGGTCTGGGAGTCATCTAAATTTAAAGCTAAATTGACCACACGTCAGTCGTTGATGACCCCCCTGGTGGGAAATCCGGATTTTGCTCCAGGGCTGTTAGGTGACAAATTTGTAAAATGGACGCAAGCGGGGTACTTACGATTAAAGGACCTGGAAGGACGTAAATATATCAAGACGTTCGATATGATTAAGGATGAGAAAAAGCTACCCAACACAGAATTATTTAGATTCCTCCAGGTTAGGGCTTTCTATAATAAATTCCCGGTTCGCCCAGCACGAACCAATTTCGAACAGCTGTGTTCCAGAGAGACGGACACAAGAGGACTAACTTCTCGGATGTACAGGGAGGTAGTCTGTCCGAAGACTTCCGACGCCCCCCGACTGAAATACATGCGACATTGGGAGACAGATTTAGGGGAGACACTAGAGGACGAGGAATGGGATCAGATATTACAGGCAGCTGCCAAAAGCTCAATTTGTGCCACGTTGAAGGAGAACGCATATAAAGTCCTAATGCGGTGGTACCATACCCCATTGAAATTATCTAAATTTATCAAGAGCTATTCCCCGCTCTGCCCCAAACAGTGTGGGGAAACGGCTGATTTAAAACATATGCTGTGGTCTTGCCCGAAAGTGGTCCCGATTTGGGAATCTATTAGAGATTGGCTAGAAAGAATCCTCAACTTTGAGATCCCCCTGGACCCGTGGCTGTTCCTCGTGGGCAGACGGCCTCAGGACGTGTCTAACGCGACACTCAAATTGGTTGCACATTTCGCAACCGCCACGAGGTGTGAGATCGCAGCAGTATGGAGACAACAGGAATTACCCACTATAGCTAAAATCAGGAACAGAATCTGGCATGTCTGCCAGATGGAACAGTTGACGAGTTGGATCAACGACTCTGGCTCCAAATTTCTAAACGTATGGGCCCCATGGCTGGCCCAAACAGACATCCCGGGGGTGGACGCCGCCACAATTTTGCATTAATATAGATAAATGCGTTCTCCTTGGACAAAGCAGACCAGACGAGATGATGACATAGCGACGGAGAACATAGAACCACCGGGATATCCACAACACACCCTAGCGTACACATAGAGCTAATAGCAGATCCTCCGCTCCGATGCAGCAGTTACAGGTGCCCCCCACCCCCACCCACCCTAATGTGTCTCACCCCAGTCTAGTTTGTCCTGTCCGTCTTAGTGATGTGGTTTACGTGTGGTTTGTTACGTCTGTCTCATGTCCTGTCTACGTGTCACTGTTTTGATGACAAAATTGGGTATTCTGTAACGTATGCCAATAGGTGGTGATATTATGTATGCTCTGTAATACCTAATAAAAATGAGAGTTATAAAAAAAAAAAATATACAAATAACAGGCAAAATATAGACACTTACTTAAAGATTAGGACAAGAAAGCCATCAGGATACAGGATGGGCCATTTCTTCCATAATTCAGTTGGCATCACAGCAATACATGCAGCCCATGAATGAAGACTCATGCATGAAGACACAGGCATGAAGACATGCAGACATGAAGACATTTGAGTAAGGGGTGACTCTGACTTAAATACCATGTCAAACTCATCTCTTAACCCTAGATGCCGAAAAGGCTAGCAAAAGTCTTTGAAGCAGATTTTGGACTTGCGAAGTATCACACTTAAAAATTCAGTTCCTTTGGTCCCTGGGCCCAGCATAAACAATTGGGCAATTTAGCCTTTGATCACCAGGCTATGTAAATTCTAGCAAGATGTCCTTCCTGCTCATTACCATAACAGAGGGAGTTTGCAGTTTTCAGAACAGATTCCAAAATTCCATATACACTGTAAATAACTTCATAACTTCAGTTCAGTAGTACTTACTGGCACGCGAATATTATTAATACATTCCGTCACACATGACGCTCCCAATGAGACTATTACCGTGTAATACTAAAATTAAGAGAGATATTAATATATGGCTCTTAGTATCTGTTAGATATCAAGTGTTTAGAATCATTAGTTGGGGCTCGGTCCTACGAATACACATATGTAATTTTTAGCACGTTCAGCCGAGGACATCTCATAATATTCTTATATTTAATAAGGTCACCCATTCTGATATCCCCTTGGTAACCGCACCCCCTGGCCCCCATCAAAAAATCCTTTGAAGCAGGGACCCCTGGGTGGTGGACATTTGTCACCTGGTGCTAAATGTCACACCCAATGTCCCAGCCTGGGTCTAGCTGTCTCTAGCAATATTCCCTTGGTCTGCAAATTAGGTATTAACATACTGTACACTAAAAACCCCTTCTGCTTTTCACACCCAACTTCAATCAAGCCTTTTGAAGTCCAGATTTTCTGAAAAGACACACCACAGTTGTATTTTCTTAAACTGTAGCTTATTAAACCCTTAAGCCCCAGTGTGTGTGGTGCAGACACTGGCCCAGAAACAATACATTTTTTACAGGGGAATAAGCATTTGGATATTGAAGCTGGGTAAAAACACATTACTGGACCTCAGTCCAGTTAACCCCTTGCTTCCCAGGTGAGGGTAGAGGGTGGCCAATTGGGGTATAACCCCTTTAATCCCGGGCCAAATCATCTCGATCGTCACAGCGTGGGCGGTTGTAGTTGTCCCGCGCTCTTTCCCAAGGCATTTAAAAAAAAAATTTTTTTTTTTTATAAAATATTTTACCAGGAAGTAATACATTGAGAGTTACCTCTCGTTTTCAAGTATGTCCTGGGCACAGAGTAAAACAAATAATACATGGTTACAAGTACAGTTACATAAATGAACAGGGTATACATTATATACAAGACATTGCGTGCACAGTTAAAGAAAATGTATATTATGAGCGTATGAAACAGTTACAGACCAGATTAAAGTGTGAGACAGCCTTAGATTTGAAATAACTTAAGCTGGTGGTGGATATGAGAGTCTCTGGTAGGTTGTTCCAGTTTTGGGGTGCACGGTAAGAGAAGGAGGAACGTCCGGATACTTTGTTGAGCCTTGGGACCATGAACAGTCTTTTGGAGTCTGATCTCAGGTGATACGTGCTGCATGTGGTATGGGTGAGGAGCTTGTTCAGGTAGCTGGGTAGCTTGCCCAGAAAGTATTTGAGGGTGAGACATGAAAGGTGAACTTTGCGCCTAGACTCGAGTGATGACCAATCTAGTTCTTTGAGCATTTCGCAGTGATGTGTGTTATAGTTGCATTGGAGAACAAAACGACAAATTGAATTGTAGAGGGTGTCAAGCTTGCTAAGGTGGGTTTGAGGAGCCGAGCCATGTCTCCATAGTCAATAATTGGCATTAGCATCTGCTGTGCAATACGCTTTCTTACCAGGAGACTTAGGGAGGATTTGTTCCTGTAAAGTACCCCTAGTTTGGCATAGGTCCCGAATGTTAAGTGGGAGTCAAACCATAAGCCCAGGTATTTAAAACTAGTGACAGGTGTTAGGGTGGTGTTAGCGTTGGTTCTAATCAGGAGCTCAGTCACTGGAAGCTTTACAAATTTAGTCTTGGTCCCAAATACCATTGTTACAGTCTTGTCAGTGTTTAAAAACAGTTTGTTTTGGGAAATTCAGTTTTCGAGTCTCAAAAAGTCAGACTAAGTATGTGTTAAAGGTCAGAGAGGCTATGGCTGTGTGCATATAGGATTGTGTCATCTGCATACATGTGTATTGAGGCTTCCTTACAAGCTGTGGGAAGATCATTAATGAACACTGAGAAGAGTAGGGGCCCCAGAACAGAGCCTTGCGGGACACCACAGGTGATATCCAGGGGGTTGGAGTTAGAGCCTGAGATGGACACATGTTGGGATCTTCCTGATAGGTAGGACTGAAACCAGTTTAAAGCATGTTTCCCTATTCCAGAGCTCTGGAGTTTGTTAAGCAGGATAACATGATCAACTGTGTCAAAAGCCTTTGCAAAATCTAGGAATACTGCGCCAGTGAGTTGTCCCCGTTCCATTCCACACTGGATTTCATTGCAAACTTTTAGCAGGGTAGTTACGGTGGAGTGTTTGGGACGAAACCCAGACTGGAATTGGCTAGGGAAATGTGTCTTGGTGTAGAAATCACTTAATTGGGAGTGGACACATTTTTCCATAACTTTGGATAGAATTGGGAGAAGTGAGATTGGCCTGTAGTTTGAGACAGTGTTTTTGTCCCCACTTTTGAAGATTGGGACAACTCTGGCAGTTTTCCAGGTCTTAGGGATATGGCCTGCAGACAGGATAGAGTTGACTATGGACGCAATTGGTTTGGCAATGGCTGGGGCACCAAGTCGTAGGAGCCTAGATTGTAGTAAGTCGGGTCCACATTGGCTGCTTAGTTTTAGTTTGAGGAGCGCTTGTGTAATCTCCTCTTCAGATACTGGGCTAAATTGAAAATTGTGGGCAGTGTTGGGAGGGGGTGGGACTGTAGGGATACTCCCAGGATGAGATTCATGTTTGGGGTTTGTGCTGCGTTTCGCTAATAAGTTAGTGGCACACCCCACAAAGTAATCATTGAATGCATTTGCAATGTCAGTGGGGTTTGTCAGAGTAATATCCCCCTTAGTGATATTACTTGGTTGTTGATGGTTAGGAGGCTGGAATATATTGTTGATAACCTTCCAGAAGTTAGCTGGGTTTGATGTATTTTGGTGGAGATTGTCAGAGTAATATTGTGCTTTTGCATGCCTTGTTTGCCTTGTGCACATGTTCCGCATGCATCTGTAGTGATTGAGATCCTTGGTAGTGCCAGTTACTTTGCAGCTTTTCCACAAGGCATCCCTGAACTGGTAGAGTGTTATAAGGTCAGTTGTAACCCATGGAAGGTGGGCCCCCCGTACCCTTATTTTGCGTAGTGGAGCATGGGTATCGCAGAGTTTTAAGAACTCGGATTGGAAATAGTCGAGCGCAGAATCGGGGTCGGGAATTAAATCGATTCTGTGCCATGGGCAGTTGGTAAGGTCATCCAGAAACTGTTGTGGGTTAAAGTTTTTAAATGTTCTAGTGAGGAGAACTTTAGGGCTTGATTGGGGCAGTTTAATTTTCCTTACACAGTACACTATTGCATGGTCACTGAAAATGTCAGGAAGGATGCCAGAGGATTGGATTCTGCTGGGGTTTGAGGAGAGAATCCAGTCTAGCAAGGAATGGTTATGCGATTTCAGGTTTATCCGTGTGGGTTGAGAAATGAGTTGCGATAGGTTAAGTGACTTGAGTTGTATCTGGATTTTGTGGTTTTTAGGGTCAAGCCAATTGAAGTTGAAATCCCCTAGAACTAGCAGCTCACTCTTCTCATTCAGAGAGGAAATGGAGCCAAGAAATTGGGTGATGTCAGTCAGGGATTGTAGAGGGGCTTTAGGGGGGTGGTAGATGCCAGCGAGCAAGATGGGCTTAGAAAAGGGGAGGCAGATTTTGCCAACTAGAGTTTCAAAAGAGGGTGGGCTTGGTGGGCAATTTAACAGTGTAAATTGTAAGGTGTCTGCAATATAAAATAACACCCCTCCTCCTCTCTTTGACCTATCTCTCCTAAAAATGGAGTATCCCTGAATGGCAATATGTGCATCAGGGGTTTTAGGGGATAGCCATGTTTCTGTAAGAACGATGGCTTTAGGTTTATGCATAAGGCACCATGCCCTTAGTTCATCCAGTTTGGGCAGCAGGCTCCGGATTTTTATATGGGCGACAGATAGCCCTTTTTGGAATTTAAAGGTGGAATTCTCAGGGCCATGGGACAGAGCTGAAATGGGAGGACCTGGGTTAGGTTCAATATCACCTCCTAGAGAGAGTAATAGTATGAGTAGAAATTTGGTTAGTTGTTTGCAAGATGTAGATTTGTGGTGTTTGCCATTAGAGTGAGCAGTGGTTGGTGTGCTGGTTTTTAGAGTTCTCCACCAACATTCAGTAGATAGTGCAAGGCTTTTGAGTAGTCCAGGGTGTATGGTGATGTTGGGTGTGGGCCAGGATGGAGGAGTTTGTAGTGGGTAGAGGGAGTAACATCTCCATGAGGCCAGGAGAAAGAAAAAAGTTAAAATACATAGTAGGTTCATGATGCTAGAGGTAGGCAGTGCTGCAAGGAGCTGTTGTGAGCAGAGTGAGTGTGAGCAGACTAACAGCAGGTGTGTGCCTGTTCCTTGTCAAATGTTTAGCTGTATTGCAATGCTAGAGTCAGTTCAGGGTTTCAGTGTATTGTGCAGTCAGTTTTGGGAGAGACTGCAGTAAATAAGTTGTAAAGGGGTGGGGGGTTGAAATAGGCAGGTTAGCAAGCATGGGATCATAGTGTGATCTGAATAGCTTACCGTTTGTTGTCTTGAGTTAAAGAGTTTGCAGAAAGAAGCAGTCCCCAGTCACCTCTAGTCAAACTGTAGTCTAACTGTATTTATCACTTAAAAACCTCACTTTAAATGCCTCACTGCCTAATGCAGTCCCTGAAATGCTGGGGGACAGCGCGAGGCCTCTGCAACCTCTACTTACCGGGATTCAGCCGGCTATGGGACGGGTGACCATGGCAACGCGGTGTCAAATGACGCAGCGGGTCATGTGACATCATGGTTGCCTTAGTAACGTGACATCAAATGACGCCGTGGGTCACGTGATGTCACATGATCCCACGGCGTCATTTGATGCCATGCGAGTTAAGGAGGGGGGGGGGCGCACAATGGAGGAGAGCAGGCAGGGGGGGGGGGGCAGCAAAAAAAGTTTGCACACACCTGCTCTAAATATTTATAGGGCAAATCAATAGAAGTTTATTTGACCTCAATAGTGGTTAACATTGCTTTTTATGAGTATTTTATTACTTCAGTATGTATTAATAAAGTGTAGTTTTTAACACTGTTTTGTTTGTAGAATCATCAGTACCATTATACTTCTGGTCTGTTGTGCACCACCATAGGTATTTCTTTGTGTGGGCCGTGCCTCTTTGATACGACAAACCAGTCTCTTTTGATTAGTCTACCCACTTCCCTGGTGGCACACAGTACTGCACTCACTGTACTACAACTTTAGTTCGAGCGAGGTCCCCCTTATTTGTTCATTTGTAATGTAGTTTATCGTTTTTGTGGTAATAGCATTTTTCTACATGCAGTTCACTAATAACTATTTCAATCAATTTAGTAAAAGGAGGCATTTTACATCAAAAAAAATTCTTGTGTAAAACGTAAGATGACCCTAACTGAATAATTATATGAAATTTGCTTCCCTGATGTGATGTGAAAAAAGTTGTGGATCCCATTTTCTGATTTAGAACAGTATTAGTGCAGCATAATTAATAAGAATACAAATAATCTATGTAAACAACATCAGAAATGACAGGAAGAAAGTTTTGCTTAAAATTACAAATTGAAATAAAGCTTTCCTACTGTTTTTATATATATATTATATCATTTCAGGTGACAGTAAATGGTGGTACTATCTTCCACAACTAATCTCACACTAGAGGTGTGCAAATGTATTACTATATTAAAATCAGAAGCCCACAAGTACCCTCTACTTTCCTCTTCTTGTCTTAAAGTTCATTCATTAAAAATAGTGCTCTGGGGGGAACAATTACATTGGCACAAAACCTGAATTGATATATTATATATAAAATTATTTTTTAGATTTTTGTACAAACTTGTAATCACATTTTACCAACAGATTATGCAGTTTACAACATGTCCAAATGTCTGGCTGTACAGCAATCGCCACTCAAATTAATGCAAGACAGAAGCACTTAAAAAAACTGCGAACTATTGCTTGATGACATAGGGGGGGTTGTGGAACAACTGGTTTTAATTGAACAATGACATACTGCATGGCCCATATTAAACTTCCGGCCAGTGAAAGAAAAGATTCAGGAGCATTGGTGATATCAAGACGCATATGTGAAAACTTAAAACTCTACATGGAATAGCATTTTTCATAGTACGGAGGATGCTGAAAGCTGGCAAACAACATTTATTGTGGTACATATTTAATGCAATAAATACTGTGCCACATCATTATTTCTTTGCTCAAAGATCCACCACAGGGTAAAATAAATATTTACATAATTATGGAATTTTCAGTGACACATTAAATGTTAACCAGGCTGAAATGAAAAGGGTTAGACAGTACTGCATAATAAAGCTGAACAAATCATCAATGGTTTATGGTTTTATTTAGATTGATTTGGTTACTTCTGTATTCTAAGACAAATTCATCTAGTGCTTTATTTCCTACAAAAGAGCACTTAAACATAAACATATCATTTGTGTCTCCAGAACCGGAAAGGAAGCTAATGCTTGCTGAGATTCATTGATCTGTTAAAGTTTACAACATCTCTCTGCTGCTTCTGGGAAGCATAGAACTGTACAGTTCGTTTAATTCTTACTCGGAATCAGCAAAACATACAGGACAGAGCAAGAACCCAAAGACTTAACTGGACTGTCCCAACTACTTCTTTCAGTCAAATTTATCATGTAACAAAATAGGCCTTTTGGATGTAACACAATGTGCAAAGTTGACATCTTCAATAATTAATGCCACCCTCAACTACTGAGGTACAGTAGTTAGACATCTGTTACATCTATCTACTTTATAATTTTTCATTGCAGTGAAGCCTTCCAACATGCAACTTATCGTATTCAGACTCATAGTAGAACCAGAAAAAAGTATATACCTGCACTATCAAAAAAGCAGTATAAAATGACAAATAATAATATTTATAAGAAAATGTTGTTACTGGTGCTGATAGATTGCAATTGGGAATTTACCTATAGTATTCATTGATATGCACTGTAATAAAACAAAGCAAAATGAAGAGGACTGCACACTGTGTTGTAAAATAAATCACCAAATGTAAACACTTAATATTATGTGTGAAGTGTATGCATGTTTCTGTAAACATTTAATATTATGTATAAAGTGTGTGTGCATGTGTATATATATATATATTTATTATATATCTACAGGCATGGAAAAATCCTGGGTGACCAGCGCCTTAGGCTGCGGCCAGGGTGGAGCGAACCAAGCGCGTATGCTCACGCTCGGTGCGATCAGAGTGATAACTTTGACTGCCCTCGTCCAGGGTGAGGGTGCGTGCATGCACGTGCCCATGTGCTTGCTGCTTGGCGAGACAACCAGATTTGATTTGGCTACTCGCTGATGCGTCACGTGAGTGGTTTGCCCAATGAGGGCGAACCAGCTCTGTGATGTCATGGCCACGTCCCCCGCACGTGCAACTATCTGGCCAGAAATCACCCGGCTGAGCAGAGCGCATGACGTCACGGCGCTCGAGCGCCAGGGTGCCCGCTCCCAGCCTGGCTGCAGCCTAAACGTTCACTGTTCGCACCTGAGTCCCACTCCCTCCTCTGTCCCTGGTAGAGAGGCACAGGACCGGACAACACAGGCGGGAGCGAGGCACGGGAGCTGAGGACATCAATGGGAACAGAGAACTCTGGCGGGAGAGGCATGGGGGAGGATAGTTGCGAACACAAGGCAGCGGCGGGAGTGAGGTACGGGAGTGGAGGACAGCGATGGGAGTGAGGCACGGGAGATGAAGACAGTGGTGGGAGTGAGGCACGGGAGTAGAGGACAGCGGCGGGAGTGAGGTACGGGAGTGGAGGACAGCAATGGGAGTGAGGCACGGGAGATGAAGACAGTGGTGGGAGTGAGGCACGGGAGTAGAGGAAAGTGGTGGGAGTGAGGCACGGGAGGGGTAAGGAGCTTTCCGTGACAACCCAACCCCATTCTCAGAACTTGTGAGGTAGGGGGGGGGTTTGTGTGTCCGTGTGTGTGTGTGTCTCTGTCACACATAGCCGACAGTGAGCAAACTCTGGCTCCTAAAAATCCAGATTGTCTCTTAAGGTGTTTTTGGTTTGTGCATCCCTGTGTATTTATATATAAAGTAAAAGGGATACAAACCCTTCATCAGGGTCCGGAAAATGAAGCATCTAAAGGCATCTTTTATATTAATTATTGCATGTGTCTTAAAAACCACAATGGAAATAACTTTCATGACTTCAAATATGATGAGGTGTGACACATACAAATATTAACCATATAGAGTTCTTGTTTAACATGGTAATAACTTGTGTTATTGTATAAATACATTGCTTACAATCAATCTGCAATCAATTTGAGAGAACTATTCAACAATTATACTTATAGGAGTGTACCAATGACAATGAATTTGCCTACCATTATTGGTTGGAGTGCATATATCAGAAACATGTGGTTGAGACAGGAATATATAAAGTAAAATTATATATTTGTAACATATAGAGTTTTCATTTTTTACTAAGTCATATAATCATTCCAATATGTGCACATGTGAATATAGAAACAATTGCAAACAAATGGAGACACTTGGTTAACGTTTAAGCTCTGTATTAACCTTAGAGGACTTTAGTGAATATGCTATGTTATGATAACGCCTCATCTGAATGCCATTATCACCAACAGCCGTTATGGTTAATGCTGTGCTCTTTATAGGAAAAAAATATAACTAAAGGTTATGTTATTGTCCTTTGAAGATACATCGGTAGAGATAACGTGCTGTTAAGTTAGGTTAGTGTCATGTTAAGTGACTTAAGGGAGCTTTGTGGATCTGGGCCTAAGTTACTTATTCAATCCATCAATAATACCTCACTCACCTCTTCATTCACTAAATGGCTGCAAAATGTATGTTAAAAATAACATTAAAAGCACAATTCGGTTAATGGGTTCTCTATTTTAAATATTACCACAGCCTTGGTATCTGGCTATAAACAGCAACACACTATGTTGCACAGTTTAAAAGCCTCACATTTGCACGAAAGTTAAACATGAACACTTCATTTTCAGGTACAGTAGCTGACAAAGGCGTTTTATCTTTTATATATAATAAATATTTTAATTTTGGTGATTTTGTTTTTTCTACTTCTATCCTGGAATAGTGTTTTTTATTGATATATTTTAAGCTTCTACAAATGAATTCTTAAACCTACTAACACAAAATGACTCATTAAAATGATGAAAGATAGATTATGAGTAGTGAGAAGAACATATCACTGTTTTATTTTTACCTGCCGAAGGGCTATGTAACTAGCAATGGTTAACACGATCATATTAATTTATTGAACTTTTGGATACTCACGTACGTATAAACCTCCAGATATGAAGACTATTTACAAAGTTGTAAAAAATAATACTTTTTTAAACTGAAAATGTGTAATTTGTGATTTTTTTTTGTTTTAAAAAGTATGCACTTTGCAGGTACTGATTTTGTTAAACTTGCTGGGAAGAAACTCTGTTACTTAATGACATGGCCAATAGAATAAAATACAGTAGATAAATATAATGTATTAGGACTGTTAAAGAAACTATAAATAATAATAATAGTGGAGACTGGAGCTGATCTATTAAAGACCAAAATAGAAATAGTAAAAAAATAAAAATGTCTCATGTTAATTATGATCATAACAATCCATAGCATAGTTTGAAAAACTTTACCAATGTTGTACTGTATAGATCTAATTATTTTGACATCTAACAAAAGGAAAGGACCAAAATATACTGTAGATATTTACATCTCTAAGCTCCATAAAGAAAACTTGACAAAAACTGAGGTTTGTAAAAATATTATTTGGATGGATCATACGCTTATGTAGTAACTCAGTAGGGCACTTTATATTTAAACTGAATTGAGTCAAGATGAGATAACATCAACCTTTCCAGGCAAAACAGTGCTAAGATCCACCTCTCTGAAATATACTCCTGTGCCACAGGTTTAATGATTTCAGGTTTTCTTTTCTATTAATCGATCTGTCTCAGAGAGACAGTAAGGGACAAGAAAATATAGGTACACCGACATCCTATCCAGCAACAACTTAACCTATTAGAAGGAGTGGCTCAGTGAGTAACAACACTGACTGGCATTGAGTTTGAAGCAGGGGAGCCTGGTTCAATTCCCGGTGTCGACTCCTTATGACCTTGGGTAAGTCACTTTATCTCCCTGTACCGTAGGCACCAAAAAACATAGATTGTAAGCTCCAAGGGGCAGGGACCTGTGCCTGCAAAATCTCTTTGTAAAGCACTATGTAAAACTAGCAGCGCTATACAAGAACATATTATTATTATTATAACGAGACAATATAAAAATAATTGCAATCAGTTGATGCCGAAAATATTTAGATTTTTTTTAAAAATGGTATGTTGACTGAGAGTGAATTGAGTATTTATTATGTTATTATTATATTAGAGAAAATCACTCATGGATATGTTTTGGCCATTTTGGCAACTAATGTAATTTTGAATATGTGTCTCATAACATCAACATATCAATATGTTGGATTCTACATACTGTATGCAGGAGATTTCTCACAAGGGTTACTAAGCTATAGCCAATAGCGGCAAATTTTTGGGGGGAGGCAATTTGTGTGTGTCTTACCTTCGCCAGAGTGGCCCCCCTCTTGTAGTGACGCATTGTCATGGCGACCCGTCAAATGACGCCGCAACGTTACATGATGACACAGTACCATGACAACACAGCTTCACATACCGCAGTGATATCACGATGACGCTACGCTGCAGAGGAGGGATGCCCCTGTGCCTACAGGTGGCAAAAAGGTAAGTCCACCACTGACTGTATACTTTGTATACATTTTCTCCTTTTGCATGGTGAACAGTATGGGAAGTGCTAGTATGCACATGAGGCATTAGAAGAAGTTAGTTGATGATATAGCATGTTAATTTGAGCTTGTTTTATAGTTTTTTGTTTTAACTATTAGATCATTTGATTAAAAATGGCTGAGCTACAGTATATTCAGTTTTATGTGTATTATTCAAAGCTAAAGCATGGACTGGTAAACTACTGACATAATGCTAATATAGTCTACGTGATACTCAACTGCAGTGTTTGTGTAATTTATACCCTTTGCAGGATGCTATAAGGACATTATCTTTATACACATATACTTAGCTCTATGCATTCAGAAGCACTTTCAATTGAGAACTGAAACTGATTCTGTCATAACCTTACTGTTGTACAGAAAAACAATGTCATACTGTAGATCTAAAAACTGCAGGGATGACAGGGTAATTGTTATGATGGATCAAAAAAAATATCATTTGGGCACAGTAAGAAAATGTAATGAGCCTATTAACCAACGGTTTACAAGATATATTTTAAGTAAGACATTGCTAAAGTGATCTGAACCCACAACCACAAAGGCAGCAGCCATAGCTGTGAGCTAAATCCGACGCTGGACAGCTCCACTGCTTCCATGTACTTAGGCCTCGTTCAGGGTGCTGGCTTCGGAGGGAGGGCGTGCTGCCGTGCGTGCTGCCGTGAGAAACAAAGTATTCAATTTGAATACTGGTTTTCAGGGTAGCAACTGCCCTGTCTCCGAAGCCAGGAGTTGAAGCCGACTACAGTTTCAATAAACGAAAATTTCGTTTTTTGGAGCTGCAGCAGCGTCACAGGGACCTAGGCAGCCAATGAAATCATTCTTCAGAATGATTTCATGACTGCAACTTGGATACTTACCCTGCTGTGTGTAACCACCGCCCCCTCCCCAACGCTGAAAAGTCTGCTGGGGGATAAACACAGATCGCTCAGCAAACTGCAGCACTGCCTCCCGCCCTCCCTCCGAGTCCTGCAGCTGACACCCTGAACGAGGCCTTAGTGTTGAACTCCACAAGATTACCTGACCAGCCAGCTGCTGATGCAGCTGTTCATAACACACTCCTCATCTTCTTTTAAAGCTGGCTGTTTCCTGGTTGTCAGATCAATGTGGTTCATCCATCTTGTCCCAGCCTGTGATACTTCCGTCATTCTGTCTAGGCTTGTTCCTGGTCTCTCTCTGGTCTGCAGCCTGCCCTGGCCATGATCCTATAGTACTGATGGAGCGACCGTTATTGGAACACTTCACGCGTCATGTACATCGGAATCCCGATTTTAAACCGCGGGATGAATTCCAGCCTCCCGCACTAAGATGCGAGCATGGCGAGTGCAGAAAAACAAATTTTAGTGTTCTGGCTATTAAAAACATGAAATTGACACAGTAGCACAGTACTGTACACATTACAATTCATCCATTTTATTGCAAACGAATAAACAGAATCGATGAAATTCAAACAAAACATCCGCGATAAGCGCGGGTGCCTGGGGCGATTGGCCGCGTTCATGCTGCGTGGAGAACAGCAGATAACTCAAAATCGGGGCTGAGATGTGTTCGAATAACGGCCGCTCCATCAGTATCTGCAGCTTACCCTCATTTTAGCCTGTTCTTACCTTGCTCTTGTCTGCAGCCTGCCATGACATCTGCCTGTTTTGACCTTGCTCTGGCTTTCTCCTTCAGTATTGCACTGTCCTTGCTCGCTTTCCTGTTCTGTCCTGATCCAGGCCTGTGTTTTGGTCTCTCTGCTTGGCCCCAGCTATTGGGATCCACCATGTTCAGTTGCCTAACATTAGCATACTTAGTGGTTTACAGTCCATTAACACTAACCTATAATTCATGAAAACCTAGTTGAATCTCTAGAATTGAACAGGAAAAACCACTCGCTTACCTTAAGTTTGCGGATCAGAGGTGAAAATGAAATAAAAATAGATATTACAACCAACAAATATGATCTCTCTAGGTGCTGAGAGGTAACCTTTAAATCCCTTCTGCTTCAACCCCAATGAGGGAACATCCAAGGTCCTTAATGAAACGTGAAAAACAGACAAAATAGGGGGAGCAAGGGGTTAAAACTTTCCAACTGTAAATATTGATTCTGTAGACAACCAAAGCAAGAGGTGGAGACCTCTTATGGAGGAGAGGGGCAAAGTGGAACTGATAATAATATACTTACACGGCCCTGTGTAAGTACAGATACTGAAAGGTATCTGTGGGGTATATCCTAGCCCATCTAGAGGAAAAAATGGATTATGGACCCAAGTGGGATGAAGGGGTAAGGTGGTAAAGTATAATAATAGCGAACTCTGGGGAGAGGGGGAGGGGGTAGGGGGTAGGGAAGGGAACACTCGCTACTGCTAGAGTATTATTATGTGGTGCTGCTATCTGGGGTGATACTATAGAAAGAACACAGAGAGAACAGAACCCCACTGGAGAGCACTCAAACATAAATCACAGCAGACGTGAAATGGATAAGTATGTATGTAGGGTGAGGAGTGAGTGGATTAAAATACTTTAATGGGAGTAGATACTCAACTAAAATAGGTAGAACACTAAGTTCCCAGAATAAATGAGACTCAATGATGAGCCACAAAAGCGCAGCGAAATAAAATTAGCCGGATATTAGGCATAGAGTGTGGGCTTCCATCCTTGTTTATATGTATAGGACGCAGCCATATAGATATATACCGAGGTAGCCTATGTCAGGTGGATATAACACAGGTGCAGCCACTATGAGGTAGCTGTGGCAGATATAGCAAGGTAGGGGTGCTCTCAGGTAAGTATAAGTGAGTCAGCCTACCCATGTAATCTTGTTGCAGTACAGGCAGATAGAACACTGCAAGTGTCAGTGTCAGTAGCTATCAAAGAAACCGCAGTCTCAGCAGTGTATAACAAAGTACCCACACTGGAAATATCAATGGGGTAGGAGCACCCCTGATAAGGGGTGACTGTTACAGACACAGGAGGTGACTGTTGCCACGGTAGATAGATAGAGAACATTGAACAGTAGTACACAAGTAGTGTCTACTTACACTTCGGTAGGTAAAAACAAAACAAATATCCGGCAACAATAGTAGCAGGCCCTATGGTAGAGCTTATTAGCTATGCACCTACTTGCTAATGCTGGGTGATTTAAAGTATGCCAAAGGCAGTGACGTCATCACGTCAAAGGGGCGGGACTAACGCTCGTGATCGGAGCGCGACCGCCTCACACTAGTTCCCTGCACAGAGCTATGTATATGCATTAAGCAAGTCTATTTTTAACCTTAGCAGCACCCGTGGCATACTTTAAAGCACCCAGCATTAGCAAGTAGGTGCATAGCTAATAAGCGCTACCATAGGGCCTGCTACTATTGTTGCCGGATATTTGTTTTGTTTTTACCTACCGAGGTGTAAGTAGACACTACTTGTGTACTACTGTTCAGTGTTCTCTATGTATCTACCGTGGCAACAGCCACCTCCTTATCAGGAGTGCTCCTACCCCAGTGATATATCCAGTGTGGGTACTTTGTTATACACTGCTGAGACTGCGGTTTCTTTGACACTGACAAAGGCCTGACAGGCTGAAACGCGTCAGAGGATCCGCTTGCACCTTGTGCAAATAAAGCTTCTTTTATTACTACACTTCAGCCTTCACTGCTTCATTTTCGGCTGTGCGGCGTTTTTTCTCCCATCGAGAGGATATTCACAGTTACCCCTTCATCCCACTTGTGTCCATAATCCGTTTTTTCCTCTGGATGGGCTAGGATATACCCCACAGATACCTTTCAGTATCTGTACTTACACAGGGCCGTGTAAGTATATTATTATTATCAGTTCCACCTTGCCCCTCTCCTCCGTAAGAGGTCTCCACCTCTTGCTTTGGTTGTCTACAGAATCAATATTTACAGTTGAATCTCTAGAATTAACTGCTGTTACACTGATGACATTTTTTGTTTTTGTTGTCAGGCTCATAAATTCAATTGTGTCAAATGTTAATATTCAAATGAAACAATAATCTGTATTAGATTATTCAATATCATTATTAACCCATTGAGGCATTTACTGTGAGACGCCTTAGTTTTTACCCAGGCAAGTGATCGGATACTGGTGGCTGTATCTGTACATTGTATCAGAACAGAGATATAACTGAGACACTTTTTATAGAGATTATGTTGATGAGTTCCATACAGTGAGATACTACATGCAACAAAGTGGCTAGTGTAAGCATTTGCAAAGTACTTTTAAAAAAGATTGTTAATATAAAAAGTGGCATTTATCAGTGGCACTGATTCTCTATTAAGATGTTTAATGAACTATCATTCTTCTTAGAACACAGAATTGTAAAGTAAGTAAATGCTAGTGATTTTGGCAACAGAGCTATTTTGGAATTAACTAAACATCTCTTTGCATGACTTGAGGTGTCCAAATAACTGCAATCATTTGGGGAAGATGCCCATTTATTAGTAGACCATTTATCACCTGTGATATGAATACATCATTTCTATGGTTAAGTGTCATAGCCTATACTACAGTATCTCTGTGGAACAAGCAATCAGGATATTTCAGACTGCAGTCTCTGAACATACGACTGATTTACACAGACAATTTGGCTCCGTCTCTCAACATGTTGTGGAGCAGGTTGTTAAACTGTTCACAGATTCACATAAAGGTGATGTTATAGTGTTAAGTGAGTGCAATGTCTGAAACAGAGGAATTTAATAAGTGACATATTTTGCATGGTAGCTCCATGGGCCATGAACCGTATACACTGAGATTTATGAAGCTCCAGTAAGGGGAATTGGAAATTGATTTGGCATTTACTGCTATTGAGTAGAATGGCAGTTAATGCTGATTGTGCTCTGATAACGCTTCACAGAGCTTTGTGAATTCCACCACCTTCATATTTTGTTCTAAACAACTGTTCACTCTGTGTGGAATTATTTATTCCCCTTTTTTATTGCTTGGAAACACTTTCCTTTTTTCTACCATATGGTGCACTCAGGGGAATGATTTCTTCATCAAATTACAATGATTCCTCTTTTATACTGTAATGATCTAGTATTATAATACAATGACAAATG
>WSYH01012646.1:0-18454 GCA_036426205.1 Ascaphus truei | reverse complement strand
AGTGGAAGTGCTGTATGCTGGGTGATGATGGGGAAAGGCGGGGTTGCAGACCTGCCTAAGACATGCAGATGAGCATACAGCATACAGTTGTATTTGCATATTTGCTTTCCTGTGGAGGGTTTTTGTCACTTTTTTTTACTCACCATAACTTAACTCAGTATTATGGTACACACACACGTAGGGCGAATCAAGAGGCAGAGAGGCAGAGAGGGCAGTGAGTGCCAACGGGCACCGGGCGTATGCTACTCGCTTATGGCGCCCAGTTCCCCATGGTACCCGTGTACTTGTGGTTCGGATCTGTCTCCAACCACCATAAACCACTTTTGAGATAAATGATGTCTAAGATCCAGCTTCTGTAGCATTAGAAGCAACCTCTCAAACTTAACCTATGTGGCGGTGTTTTCGAGCGTACTTTTTGAGCTAACTTCTTATCGTGCAGGACTCTAGGAGCTCTGGAAATGAACCGTGACGCTCTTTCACTCTATGCCCGAGGGATAGAAGAATTTTGTGATTTTTTTTATAAAATGGTGTCCTAAAGGGTAAATATATATAATATTATTGCTTTATGCCACTGTATATTGAGGGCTGGTCGATTTCTAAGTCTTTCATGTGTTCCGAGAGTCGGGTACCAGGCCCGCACGGAATAGGTCAGGCCACCTTTGCTGCCAGATGCCACCCTGCTTCATCACAGACACCAGAGAGGCAAATGTGATACAACGTATCCCCCCCGGTAATATTAGTCAGTGGGTTAATTGGGAGCTGGGTGTAAATATGTTTTATCACTGATATTATTATAGTATAGATCCGATATATCATATTCTACTATCATCAGATATCGTCCTCTATATATTACATCATATATAATTATATGGTATGTGCTTTGCGGTATTATGCTGCTGTAGTATTGGTTCCTGTTTGAGGGGTTAAACCTCCCGCCAGACAAACGCTGGGATCCCTCATATGTTGCGGCAGGATGCACTGTGCACGAGGAGATAGAGCTCAACTGCCCACTCCAGGCTAGCACATCCCACTATCACACTGGCATAGCTCCCAGAAAGCTGAGGCCTTTGCTCCTGTTAGCATACCTGGTACAGAAACACGTGTATTTGCCCGCTATTAGCTCCTTTAGAGGCATGGGAAACCATTTAACATTGATGAACCTGTATATGTTATATATATATATATATATATCTATTCGATATATGATATATTATATAAATCCCCAACATGTCCTGTCTTTTGCCTTAGTTCTCCCTCTCTGACCCTCTGCTTCTGTCTTTCATTCACCCTCTCATCATCTCTCCTCGTTTCTCTCTCTCCCTTCTTCTGCCACTCTATTGGGTAATCTCCTCTCTTTCTGCGCTGTGTGTTTCTCTCTTCTCCCTCTGACTCTTGGCTCTCTCTCTTGACCCTCTCTTTCCTCGTGATCTGTTTCTCTTGCTCCATTTCCCCCTTGTGCCTGCTCACAGAGGAGGGAGTGGTCATCTTAATAGAGAGGAGGCCGACTGGTGCGAGATATCAACCCAAACAGGAATAGACAAATTACGTTTTGTCCCTTCTTTCTCGGGCATGGAGATCCAAGAACCCGCATTCAGATTAAACCAAACCAACGAACTCTCAGGTATGCCAAATATAGGAAATTAAACAAACCAAGCCCGCGTTCCAGAAAGTTTTTAGGATACAGGAGATGCCAAACCTCCTATCCTTAGTATTCGTAAAGACAAGTTTGGCCTAGTGAAAATCTTGCTCCTAATGGTGGAAACAAGCTTGTGTATTGATTTCTCACCAGAATAATATTGGATCACGCAAGGACGATAATCAGCTTCCTGCTTTACCAAATTACTTTGGACATAAAGCAACCTAATAGCTTATTATGTTGCAAATAATTTCCCTTTAATCTCTTTGACTAGATTAACCCTGTGGAGAGGCTTTAATGCTAATGGTCTACCAACTTTCAAATAAGAGAGCAGGGACACTTGTGGTAGCATCCATTGGTCATAACAGGATCTGTCTGTGGACGTGATGACCAATGGGGGTGCACTTTGCCCCCCCCTGAGTAACCTCTATAAGTACTGTAGTTACCAGGAGACATGATTTTGCTTCTTTGGAGGCATAGGCACGCAGGATCTGTTAGAACCGCAGGGCTCACATAACAAAGGACCGTTTAATCAAAATCTGGTGACATGAGTTATTAATTCCATCCCACAAGCTCCAAAATATGGCATAACAGTAACATCCCTGATATATCAATTAAGCTGTAAACGAAATGCCCATGTTAAGTTAGCAGCAGCCTGTTGGCGTTAAACTTTAATCCATGGTATGAAGCCTGCCTGACTGAGATGTGGCTTAACACAGTCACCCCCACACGCCATGACTCCCCTGAATCTGGGTGCATTGTGGAGAAAAGGGTGGGTATGTTTTTTGTATATCTCCCCAAATACTTCTTTGTACAGACACGTTGGCAAGATACCTGTGAATACACCGAACACACCTGAGGTAACCTGGAACCAGCCTAATTTTACTCATTATATAATATACTTTACATATCCAAATTCGGCATATTTCCTTCTTCGAAATACCTGGGCAATTAACTAGTTAATATAGGCAATACAATCTCGCATTGACCACAATGGGTGACAAATGCACCTCGCTTAATTAAATGATAAATTGCTAAATAGAGAATGAAAATAAATAATGACTCAATGGAAAGTCCTATAGACCGTATTGGGCAGATAATGTTACGATACTGAGGAAACATAGAAACAATGCCACTAAAAAACACGTGCTATCCGTGATGTTACTTGCCAGCTGGTGTTGCGTCACCCATTGAAGTTGCAGTGTAGCTGGACTCTGAAAATTACCGTCTCCCTTGGAGAACACATGCAGCAACCTCACAGTAATAGGAAGATTCGCTGATTTCAATGTTGGAGCATACTCCAGCTTCTGACTATTGTTTCCTTGAGATTGGGAAAGCAACATTGTGCTGTCTTCTTTTTTTTGTGTATCTATACCTTTGCTTTCCTGTTTAATCGGCTTCTTACATAATGGGTTAAGTGCGCGAAGTTGTTTTTTAGGTAGGGTAAAAGTTAGTTCAAAATGCCAAATCACTTGTGCTAAAGGGATTAACAATAGGAGGACTAACAACTACACTGTGAAGTGATCGGAAATGCACACTGACACAAGATGACATGTTTTTAGACATAAAGCGAAACAGTTGCATATTTTTTACTTACTTTAATCATATCTCTTTTTTTTCGGCCCTATTAGAAAATTTGATTTTCTTTCTGGGAGACATAAGCATTTGAAAATACATTAAAATGACCTGGGGGGTTAAAATGGAGATTGCTCCCCCATATTCCCAGGTGCAGTCCTAAAGGTTTGCTATGGGTGATGATTCTGAGAAAAGCAGAGCAATACTACGCACAAAGTAGTTTTGATAAAAAATGAGAGATAGTACATTTCATGGATCATAATATAACATAGGAGGCTGTTTTAGCCACCACCTAAGCGTTTCACGCCGTAGTGCTTTATTCAAGGTCTCAAATTCTTGGATGCGTGGGCACTTTTATGTGCTCTCCTGTGAAAATATACAGCACAACGTCAATTTCCCAACATGACTTCGATAATGTATGGTCTAGCTATTCAACCTGCTGTGCATTTCTGGACATTAGGTATGTGGTAACCCCCTACATGGACTGTGGTGTTTTCCCATACAAGCGTTATTTGTTATACCATACCTGGTCCAGTCCTCAAATGACAGATACTTCATAGGTACTGTTCACATGGTTAGCAGCATTATTAGTTCTTCAACACACATTTGTCTGCCATCTGCTTCTGACCGCACACCTGTTTTGGATTATAAAGGTTACTTGGTAAAAGCATGTTTTTTTAATACAAAAAACATTGTTTAACAGACGCCCCTTTAGAACCATGCTGCAGAGGTGCAAGAGTAATAACATTATGTGAGTTAAATTCATGTGGCTTGAAAGGTTATTTTTGAGCGGGACAAGGTGGGCACCTCTACTAGGGGGTCCCACAGAAGATAATCCGCACTGCTCTACTACTACCACCTGAAACCCCCCACTTCAACTAAATTAGCTTTAAATCTCTCATGGGGATAAGAATATTTCCAGAAAATAATATGTCCACTCTGGTCAGGCCTTGAGTGTGTTAGAACAAAATCTATGCATGTCATTTATTTTTTTGTTGTATGCTTAACAATATTATGACAAGGTTTTGTCCGCCCCTCCGTGGATATAGCTCATTTGTGACAAACATGATGTACATAGCCCTGTGTGGTGCAGATATGGATAAGTCAGATCCCTATAAGGTTTATACCGAAGCTTACAAAAAAGAAATAGATCCAGTTTGACATTTGAGATGACTAACCCCAAAGCCCCAACAGAAATCGTGACTGGAGCGAAGAGAGAGGGCTACATAATTGATTAACCCACCCAATCTGTGACAGACGCTGTCATAGGAAGGGTGGTCACGCCAGTACACCAAACAGGCAATTCACCGTGACACGATCTTATGCAGACATCCCTTCAGTAAAGACTCAGTCCATATTTAACCGCTGGATTCCCAGCTTAGTATGGCACAAAGGGTGTCCCAAAAATACCAGCTTCCTATGTCATAGCCTCGATTTGGCGTAGGATGGTACATCCACCACCAGGACCATAGAAAGGGACCCACCTCAAATGCTATGCTCTTATACCTGGGAGTTGGGGTGGACGGCTCGCGGCACCCATCCCAGTGGATTACAGTCTTTGTAGGGACCACACAAATACACAAATCCCAATACTCCACCATGATGATTCTCGTCCTAGACTCTTAAAACTGTGTTGGTCTCTGGGGGGCAATGGGATTTCCGCTAACCCAAGTCTCAGTACCCAGAAACTCACACAGCAAGTTAACGAATCACAGTGCACATATAGTAACAATCATTGTCTAAACCTACTAGGAGTAGTCGTTGCCACCAACCAGGCTATGAGTACACATCCCAGGTACAAACAACAACCCACCCACTTCTGTAACCCCCTCTCAACGAAATGAGGAGTCAATACCACATCAATACTAGCGTTTCTGTACTGGTATCCAGGGTTTCTGGGGTAATGGGATCTCTCAGACAACTGCCATGGGCCCAGAATTCCTAGTAAGCCCAAAGCCAATAATACAATGTCACAGTCCTTCATAAGTTGCCAAAGTCACGTGGGCTAACACTCAGTCACGACAATAGAGCTATTAAACCAGTGGTAAAGTACACAAAATATAACATCATCACACAGCAAATTAAAGGGGGGATGAGTGGTAGATTTGGAACAAAAAGTCTCCTCCCTGGTGGCGAAAAGTTTACGTCTGTCAGGTTGAGGTTGGGGGGGGGGGATGAGGTGGTCTGGCCACCCATGTTTCCTGCCAGATAACTCCTCGTGGAGACTGAGCCAGCAACCCCACAGAACAAAGGGATTCACCACGTAAGACTTCTTTCTGCACTGGACCCCGCCGCCATGCCATTCCTGGCTCCGTCCTTTCCCGCTGCCGGAGTGAGGTAGGAGGGCGTCTGGGGATCGAATCCCACTGGCCATCCTGGGTGTCATGTGTTGTCTACTAGTGTCGCTCACTATTTCCCCTGCCCCCCTCCCCCCCGCATGCCGAGGTGGAAGGAGAGACTGGGAGAGACTGAGCCGCGGCACCGTAGAATCTGGAGAGCAGAAGGAGAGCATTAAGAGGATGCAGAGCTGGGGGAGAGGAGCATGCTGGGTCTTTGAGGGTGGCTGGGGAGGCCCTCTCTGTCACAACATCAAAGGTATTAATTGTAGATGCAGTGGAGAGAGAGAAGGAGGGAAAGGAGTGGGGGGAAGATTGAGAAAGTGGGGGAGAGAGAGGAGGGAAAGAGCGATAAGAGTGGGGAATAAAAACTTAACCCGTGATTATTTGCGGAGGGTGAGTTTGGTATCGCAAGTGTGTATGGGCTGAGCCCTAGTACATTCAAAATAAAATCCTTTTGGTAAAGGTAGAACATATTAATATAGTACGACAGAAATTAAACACAAGGCTTATCACTACAATGCTTACATGCCGCAATAAAGTTTTTTTGTTTAGCACATGCCTCCACCTGATTCTGATTTGGTTGCTCACTCCCCATCCCTGCCTTGCGATTATCACTCATATGTAATACAGAAAATGCACATTTTCTAAATCACTCTACTTGCATCTTCAGACAGGGATATTTATCAAGTCTGCAATACGGGTGCAATCTTCATGGCCCAGTACTAGTTTTCTAGGGAATGTTTATTGTTGGTACCATTGGGCACTATGTTTGCACCCTTTCCGCTTTTTGGATATTTTGATAATGGGCCCTATATAAACATTGCTTCAGAATCTCTCCCTGTACACACCGCAGTCAGATCGCATAACATTTCTGAAATATGTGTTAAAGAGAATGGCAATAGTTTTATCTGGATGTGACTGAGATGCCATATGAGTTTGCTTTCAAAGTTAGGAAAAAAGCTTCATCTGTGCACCATCTGACACCAGGCTCGTTTGAGCTCTCTTCAATTTGATAGATGCGGAAGGAGTTGATGTGTAACATGGTCTGTTTTCTGTTGTCCTCAACAAAAATGTTTTGTCTGGGGAACTGAAAATGAGATACATCCTTTCTGTACTGCAGTTTCAAGTCAAGTAGTGAAGTGTTTATCTGTTATTTAGCACATGAAGCCCCTCACTTGGTCTTTTATGAAGAACAAACAATCTTATTTGTAGCATATTTTACAGCAAATAAAAAAAATCTAACACTAATGCAATGAAAATTAAAAAACAAAGAATAAATAGTCAATAACAGGATTGATAAGGGAAATAACTAAAAATCGAAAAGGAAATAAAAAAAATGAAATGAAACTGTTGGATGCACTTTACTAGGCCTATGTTAGGTAGCCATGTGTTTACATATTTAATAACAGTACTGTAAGTGGAAAAACAAATTCAATCCATCATCATGTGTCACTTAGGTCTCTGTGTATCATCCACAGCCAAGTTTGAATAAGCTGCATAGCAAATTGGCTTGTGCTACTGCCCGTGAAGTGAACATCACTTGTCAAAACCCACACTGTTTGAAGCTTTTGTTAACCTCCCTGACAATATTTAAAGTGCTGATCTCATATCTGTGACTACTGGACAAACAAATAAGCACTTTAGGTCCTAGAGTTACTAGGAGTGGGAGTCACACACTCTCTAATATAGCTCCATACAGCATGGGAGACTTGTGATGCCTGGAATTTCTAAGGTAAAATGAATTTGCCTTTAGCAGAGTTTACTGTAAGTGAAACAGTTTTTATTGTGACATGTAGACGACTGACGGGTTTGGGTTATATTGAGACAGAGTGAACAAATTACATTCAACAGTCAACAGTGGTAGCAAACCACATCCAATATAGGATCGCATGCAGAATTCTTAGGCTGCAGTCCCAGTGCATGCAGTGCACGCGCAACGCGACGGGTGCCTGGGCGTTGCTCGTTCCCGGCAGCAGCGCACCCTGGTGGACCCAGGCAGCACGGGACCGGTATGGTGGCAGGCGGTGTGGTTATGACATCACGTGGCTGGTTCGCCCTCATTGGCTAGAATCGCTGCCGTGACGTGGCCAGCGCTCCATCGCCATTAGCAAGAACAAAATCCTTGTCTTGCTAATGTGTTCGCACATCGTACGACTCACAAGACCCACAGAGGGCGTACTTGTGTGCACTGCCACGCCATCGCGCCACTGGGGACCCAGCCTAACTCTTACTCATCACAAAAACTACCATCTTTTCTTCTTTATCACATGTGATAGTTATGATAAAGGAATGTTTCTTGTGGTACTGATATGTTTATTTACTAGTGTGTAACTATACATGTAATGTATAAAATTCATGGTTTTCAACAAGAAGATTGTTTTAAAGCTAAAACTGTTTAATTGTTTCATTAGTAAGCATTTGAGCTCTGGTTAAATTAATAACATTTGTTGTATCAAAGAGATATTAGATATCTGTGCGAAAGGTTCTACTTTAAACTGAAAACTGAAAGAATGGATCACCATGTCTTTTACCTCTGTTACAGTCTCGAGCAGATGTATTGTTAAAGCTTATTTATAAACGTTCCTATAATTTGGGTATAATAATGTGTGTAAGTGACATACATTTACATATATTCCCTGTATTAATACAACTTTTTTCTGCACCAATGTAAGCCATTTCTGTTCTTTCATATACTGCGCAGTCTCATTAAGAGTGGGGCATATCATAATCATTAAATAATAGGGCCTCCCAGGCTCAGTATGCTATTTATCTCAGGTGTTGTAGTCAGGATTATCTTGTTGAATTGGATGTATGTGTAGCCGGTAACCCTTGGCTACTAATTTCCCTGCCTAACACATAAATCCGGTTTCCAGCGCAGGCAGTGTTGGGTTAAATATGCCCTACTGCAGTAAACGCTCCTAGAGTGACAGGGGGTGTGCCTAAGGCCTAGGTACTGCCCACCTGGGGCTAGAGCCTGGAACCCTCCCCTGGTAACAAAAAGGGCTGCACCCGATTTAGGGTTCTCTGTCTCTCTCACTCCTCAGTGAGAGGGTGTGTTCTATCCCTCCCTCTCATGGTGTGGGATGTATGCTGTGCTGGACCTGGGACTGGTTTCATCGGCTCCCTCCCACATGGGGATTGGAAGCTACTACCCACATACTCCACCAGGAGTGTGGGAGTAAGGAGAGACTCTTGGGGCCTCAAGCAACCTGTGATTGACTACCATGGACACAGCGAAGAGGTTGCTGTGTATGTCAAGATGCTGTTGATGTATGCTGTGAGACCAGAATAAGACCACCATTATGTTTTACTCTCTCCCTGGGCTACAGTCTTTCAGGGGAGGGAAAGAGGTTTCTGCAGGGACTGAACCTATCTCTGATAGGCCCTGTTGGAATGGAGGTGCTGCACCGAAGTTAAAGCTACAGATCCGAAGCCGTCACCTGTCTATCCCACTAACACCGGCAGACACTCCGAATCCTGTAAGGATAACAGGTGAGCAGCACTACACTAGCAAACCGAACCGAAACCAAATCTCCCGTTAGGGTGGGGGAAAGGGGTTACTATGTTTTGTCCCAATCTCTCATGTCTCAATTATTTGTGTCAATGGACTTTGATCATTTGCTGCCGACAGCTTTCCCCGTACCCAGACTACAGAGTCTCCACCCATATATATTGATAGAGGGGACGGGCGAAAGGGGTCCACTACCCTCTCTGTCAGTGCCATCCAGTTCACCCACCTCTCTCTCTCTCTTCTCTCATCACTTCCCATCTTTCTCCCTTGTTCCTTTCACTTCTTTTTCACTCGCCACCTCCTCTTCTTATACTCTCCCTCCTCCCCTTCTCTTGTGACTGCCCCCTCTCCCAGATGCCCCACTCTCTCTCAGATTCTCCTCTCTCCTCCCATTCCCCGGCACCATCTGTGGATGTCTGCCAAACACCTACCCGAGAACCCTACGGCGGTGGAGGCGGGCTTCAGATGTTGCTTCCATAGTCTGGTGAGGTCTCACTTCCAGCTTCAACATCCCCCCTGCCCCACTAGCATTGTCCCTGTGCTCCCACCGGTCAATGGGCCTGGCTTTGACAGACTGCGGAATATAAGAGGGTAGTGAGTGCGAGCTGGAATTAAACCATGAATAGCACATCTGCAATGTTGTGGCTAATTTTAATGCTGGCTACATCCCTAATTAAGTGTGTCTTGGTCCCCCGTTGGTCTCCCTTACCTCTGCGCATGTTGCAGGGGCGCACGGGTGTCAGTGCAGGTTGCGTGTGGCTTTGGAGAGTGCTGGATGCTCAGGCAGGTTGCCGAAGGTGCAGGGAGTGCACCGGTATTCCGGAGGCTCCGCGGTGGCCCCGGAACGCTCAGGGCGCACCATTTTGTAGGTGTGCGCATGCACAAAAAGTGTTACTAGCGCGGTGGTCCATTACAGAGCTCGCGCTGTGCAGAACACAGTAGCTGAGGGGCTATTACAGGAAAAGGGCCCGTGGAGAACTACAGCCCCCACAAAATGTATATGGGCGAGAGCCACATGGCGCGCATCACCCTAGTGCTGCAGAGATTCCCTGCTCAGAGATTGGATACATTTGGCGGTGCCTGTGAGTCATGTCAGTTGGAGATGGCCGATCTGAGGAGCAGGTAGTATCCATGGAGCAGTAGCTCCCCTGGTCTAGGCCAGACATTTCCTCTTAGGCCCTGACTCACTGTGAGCTTGTGCTGCTATAGGGAAAGCCCATAGTTAGGGACCTTTACCCAGTAGCTGCACAATAGTCATGTAAAGCACCAGTGAGACGCCACCCGGTGACTGCGCCTGTGGAGTGGGAACAGACCAGTTTACAACGTACAGACCGGTATGTAGATTATCCCGCCGAATTCACCCCCACGTGAGGCGGAAGCCATCGCGACGACAACGTTGGATCAGACGGATCCTCTTTGGTATCTCTGCAATACCCGGGTGCTGGAGCCCTGGCAATACCTAACCACTTGCACTACCACTCCACGATAGCGCTATCTCCAATCACTTTCGTGGGCCTTGACATTGGGAAGGTACATCAGGGAATTGGTGCCTGGCACCCAATGTACTCTGGGGATACTCACTGTTGTTTCAGGTTGGTGTCTGTATATTGTGTGCAGTAAAGGTTGTTAGCTATATTTGTGTGCGTGCATTATTGAGTATTGTTCCTGAAGAGGATTATCCCCCCCGCGTTGGGATCCCTTAAAAGGTGGAGTGCTGTCACCCACGAATCAGGTACAACCCCAGGCTCCCAGTGGCGGAGGTTCAGGCCTTCTCTGAGCCACAATAAAATCACACAACAAAGACAAAGTAGCCCCACATCGTCCATAGGGGGGGGGGGGGGAGGAAGTGTGCTACATAAGAAAACCTTGAATCTAATCTGAAGGTCTTATATTAATAAAATAATTAAGCTATACAGCTCATTCAATTGACATGTTGCTAGCTGTGTGCTGTCGTGTTCAGTGTTCTGCATCCCTCTGCTGTCCAATTGTCATCCATGTCAGAACAAAAATAGGTACTAAACAGTATCTCCCAATAGGAAGGATTTGATCACACAGCAGGGGGTGTTGAAAAAGTACATATGGTATTGGAGTGCAAGTCCCAGTGTCCAACTACTTAGTACTACTCCTACCTTTTTAACTTCCAGACCACAACATTCCACTCTCTTTTTGTTTACACATTACTGTTTCACTTGTTATGAAAGAAAAAAAAAATGATGTATTTCAGGAACACCTCGTCTCATTTCTGCTTTCAAAATATATAAAGGAAAACCAGGGAGCGAAAATACCTAGATTTTTTTACAAAACTACAACAGTGCAGTGTATGTAAACAAAACACAGTAGTGGAAAGCTCTCAAAATTGGCTAATATGACACACTAGATGATCTCAGCAATGTCCAAAAACAATAATCCAGATAGCAAAAATAGCAAAAATAGAGAAAAAATATGAGGTAGTGTAGATATCAAAAGAGAACACAGAGCCTCGATAATACCAAAGCGATTTATCACCCAACACTGGTAAAATGAAGGCTTCAGGTTCCAAATGGGTCACAGCATGGGTATAAGGGTATAGGTGGTAGCCGAGTCGACGCTGCAAATCCACTGGTCTCCGTCCTGCACCTCGGCTCGAGCCGATACGTCACTTCCGGTTCCTCCGGCCGATCGAAGTTGACGTCACAGGAACCTCCTGCAGGTTCTCTCGCTCCAGATAACACACTGAGGGTCACGCTCTACGCGTTTCGCCGTTCTTAGTGAACGGCTTCGTCAGGAGTAGACATTACCCATAGGATAATATATATACCACTCTAAACTACCAATGAGCTTTCCTCCTATAGGTTAATGGGTGATAACATCTAAACCCATGAACAAATGGCTAAAATAACCCTCCCCGTTCAAGATATTACCACACCAAAAATACAACTTATAGTATACTGGATCTTCCCTTTACAACATAATGAAAGATCGATACTAAATAAAATTGTTAAATTATAGATGTATTAATAAATAAATAATACAATCTGATTTCAACATAGACCCATATTGCTAATATATCCCTGATCTCATGAATAGAGTATAGGAAAGAGGACGATTGATAATCTCGAAATGTAAGAGAAATACAGAGTTAGTGGATGACTTGATAACAATGACAAATGCATAACTACTTGAAATACTATATCTATCAATATTTTGTGTTTTAACTTTATACATGCATGCTTTTGCCTTATATAGGTCCTATTTCTACCCTATTATAGGGAACTAAGTGTATACAGTTTCTAAAAGTTTAATAAAGAAAAGCAGTTAGTTCAAAATCTACATTTAAACCTAATGGTTACAAGAGATTTAGACGAGAAATCCAAAACTTTCTCTTTTATCAATGCAATACTTCTATCACCACCTCTCCAGTGGGTAACACCTGTTTCTAATACCGTAAACTTGAGGCCATTGTATCTCCCCTGGTGTTTTTAGTTAGTAAAGTGGTTAGTAAAAATTAGTGGTAATGCCTCTTCTCACATCCCTATGTTCGAGGATACGGGTTCTAACAGGCCTGGTTGTCTGGCCTACTATTGTAGCCCCCAGTGGGCACTGTATGAGGTATAACGACTGATCTGTCTTACAAGTTAATAGTGGTTTAATTTGAAATCTTGTCCAAAATGTTTGACACAAACCACAATTTTCATCGGTCTATGCTTCTGCCGTACAGGTGTACAACCAAAATACTTTAGCTTGGGATAACCATCTATTTCCTTCCTTTATGTTTTAGGTAATGGCACTAGGTGCTCAGTTTATTCTTAAGCGCATTAGCTTTCTTAAAAATTACTGTAGGTTTTTATGGGGACTATCTCTCCTAATATTGGGTCGTTTTTGACAATGTCAATGTTTGCGTATAATTTGATCATTTTTCTTACTGTCTGTTATAATTTGTCAAAAAAAAATCAAAATTTTTAATCGATCCAATTTTCCTTTTATACATTAAGTGAGATCTTTTCCATCCAGACCCCCTGCTTTTTTTTATTGCATCTTTGATATCTCATCATTATATAATTAACCTATCCTGCAAGAAGGCAGATTGTTTATGAAACTGTTCATATCTGAACAATTTCTTCTATAATACTCCTATTTGTCAATATGGAAACATTTTGTAGCCATTGGTGATGGCAAACTGCAGGGGATATATAATTATTAATATCAACCTCTAAAGAACGTTTGTGTGTTTTATGGACCCATTCTCAATGAAAATAGTGAGGTCCAAAAAATTGACCCTTTCTTGACTGTACTCACATTGAATTTTAACTTGAGTGGTTATCATTAAGATAATGGGTAAATCTCACAGACTCTCTTCATCAACTTTCCAGATGAAGAATATGTTCATCTATAAATCTTCACCATAGGCACAATTCACACCCAGCTCTGCAATGGACCATATATGTCTCCTCCCATGCTCCCATAAGAAGATTTGCATAGCTGGGTGCGAACTTTGTGCCCATGGCGGTACCCACATTTTGTCAGTAGTATGTCCCTTCGAACATAAGTAGTTTATGTTCAAAAATGAACTTAACCCATCCAGGATAAAATTAGCCTGTTCATGGGGCATCTCAAGATCTTTTGATAATCTCTATCAACTGCCTCATGTGCCGTCTCTGTGGCTGTACATGTATATCGTGAGGTGAGTCCAAGTTGCTAGACCACCCTTCTTCCCACACTTGACCATCCAAGACACGCAAGATGTCCGTCGTATCTTTAAGATAGAGGAAGTTTTGTTACGTGTTTTTGCAGGTATGGTGTCTATATAGGCAGATAGATGGACGTCAGGGAATCGATTCCTGCTATTATGGGCCTCCCGGGGATTGATAAGACTCTTGTGGAGTTTGGGAAGTAATAGAATATAGGTCTAAACTGGGTTCTCTCGATAGAGACTGTAAGCATACTGTACGTATTTGATACATTTTCTAAAATATGCTCTGAATACCTTTCTCCAATAACATCTGTCTGGCCATGTTTAGAAATGGATACAAATGTGTCTGTGCTTACTCAGTACATTTAGAACTTGATAAATAGAACTGGATGGTAATAACCCATTTGCAAGGTGATAGGTTCTGTTGCATGGAAGGGCTAAAACCCTAATCCAGGTTTATTACCTAGAATATTTCAAATCAATGAAAAATGTCTTCCTGTTAAAAAGTTGAAAAGAAAATGTCAATGAATGTTAGGAGTCTAAGGAGTATATTCATTTTATTGTTTCTAGCCCATAAATTGGCTATTAACAGATTTAACAGCTACTGCAATATAGTGATAAACACGGCATAAAATAGCACACAGGGAGATTTTCTGTCAACCCAGCCTCAAAAACTGAGCAAGGCTAGTGAAAATAAATTATTTAAAAATAGGCCGCTCTTAGGCACTTACCTGTGCCCCCCTCCTCCAGCGTCATTTGACGCCATGCAGGGCCCGTTGCCATGGAAATGGGCACCATGTGACCTGGATGCAGTCACGCATGCACTTCCCAAGTGCCAATCTTGCCACCCCAAAAATTTTGCCGCCCTAGCTTGGCCCAGTGGAAATCTGCCGCGACATCGCTATAAACGTAGAACCTGAGGCAGACGAGGACTGCATCGCTCCAATCTCCTGCACCATAAACAGGTTGTGGAAAATAGTTGCCAAATGGTGTGAGTGTAGGGGTGTTCTAGATCTATCCTGTTTGTTTGACAGAAACCCTCTGAAAACTGCCACATTTAAAGAAAGGAATCCTATTGCACAATATTTCATACGTCTGTGATGATTTTTCAGCCAGAGATATCCTAAAGAACAAACAAACAACAAACAAACAACAGTTTGATACAAATGGAGAGTCTTTTCATAAAATTAATGGGTTTAATTTCACAACAGTATAATTGTTATTGGTCTGTTAAAGCAGCAATCCGCACTCGTTGCCTTTTACTTAAGCCCATTTAGTTTTTGTTCTACTTATTTTCTTGCCTTTTCCCATGCTGCGTTTTTAATCTAACGCTCTATTCAGATATTTAAAGCAGCAGTCCAAGCTCTCTCCCCCCCCTTAAGGCAGTAAAATTAGTGGTCCATTAGTACGTAAAGGTTAGGTCCTAAGGTGTCCAGAGAGCAAAAGAAACAGCACGAACGTATACAAAGACAAGGTCACGAATTAGGCTATATGAGAAAAGGAGAACTGCACCGGATGGAATAGATCTTCTTTCTGCACATTTCCCATTACATAAGTAATTAGCTAAGTTGCCAATCATCCATTCTCCTGTGATTGATCGGTTGAAATTCGGCTTGGGGGTTCACTAAATGGCTGTCATTTTGCAGCAGGAGAGGACCAAAGATCCAAGTTTGTGGGGAAGATCTGTTGACCGAGGCAGTACAATAGATACAATTGGTGCACTGCTAAGTGAGTTCAAGGGTGTTCCAGAGCGTGTATCAGAAGAGGAAGGAAATGTGACTTTGTAAATGGTTGCTATAGAAACAAAAATGCTTGTTACATTATAATACATAAAATGTCATTAGAGTTGTTTAAAAAAAATGCTACAGTATTTTCTCATAGTACAGAAACTGATTATAAACAAAGCACACATGTAGATTTGCTTGGTCTGCAGCTTTAAGCGATTTAAAACAGTATTTTTAATTGGTCTAAAACTGTTAATTGGAAATTACATTAGTAGATTACTCGCTTCGGTTCTTTCTAGCTAATCCCACAAAAATCCAATAACGTTTTGGGAAAGAATTGATTTTGACCATGGTTGGCCTTCAAGCTCAAATGGTACCCAGTGAATTATGCACTAAAACCAACAGATCTGCAGGAACAATGTTTCCAGCACTCTTTGTGGTTTACGGAGAATTTCAGCTGTAGAAAGCAAACACGGAAAGGATATAGGAAATGAAAGAAGGTAACTCAGGAATAGCTTTGTTTCGCTTCCCTTCCATGGTATTTCGAAAGTCATGTACATTTTCACCACTCTCTGAAACCCTGCAGACCTTCCAGCATTATACAACTCGCAACGTTGCTCATGGAGGGAAAATAGAGATCTGAATCTTTGGTTGGGCCGTGTTCAGTTTATTTTTAGTGAACATGTATCACTTTCTAGGGAGTCATTTAGCAGCCCAAAAGTGCCCACGTTTGCATATGTTTTTGCACTCTTAAAATGATTGAAAAAAAATTACTATATTAAATAAGGATGGGCACTTTCTCACATGCTATTTCGGTTGTAAAAAAAATGCGTGTTTTGATTTTAACAGAACATGATTGGTTTTGCAAAAAATGATGGCAATCAATTCAAAATATACAGGAATTTGTTTTCAAAATGTGGCTGAACTTTTCCGAACATCGAACGTTTGTGCATAAGCTTGCGAGTTTTTCTATTCGGAAACCAAAAAGTTTGCAGTTTATTAAAAACTGGGCAACATATAAAACACAACAATATATATATTATATATATATATATAATATATATATATAATATATATATATATATATATATATATATATATATGCAAATACAACTGTTATGCTCATCTGCATGTCTAGGCAGTCTGCAACCCCGCCTTTCCCCATCATCACCCAGCATACAGCACTTCCACTGCAGCAAGGGATTCTGGGAAATGACATGCAAATGAGCACACAGTGTCACTTTTTGCCTCAAAAAAACCATTTTTAACATGGTTCCCTATAGGCTTAAGCTTGCTCATGGTCAGCTTTGAGCACAGCCAGGGTTAAGGTGCATACCCGAAAACCACCCACAGACAGCTTGTTCGACCTTGATGGGTCTCATCAGTGTGGGGTTGATTTTAACTGGATATGCAAGAGGCTAGATAGCTATACCATAATACTGAGTTACTTAGTGGTGAGTAAAAAAAGTGACAAAAAACCTCACAGGAAAGCAATAGGGGTGATGATGGGGAAAAGGCGGGGTTGCAGACCTGCCTAAGACATGCAGATGAGCATACAGCTATATTTGCATATTTGCTTTCCTGTGGAGGGTTTTTGTCACTTTTTTACTCACCATAACTAACTCAGTATTTTGTAACCTATCCCATAGCCTCTTTGCATTCCAGTTAAATCAACCCCACAACTGATGAGACACATCAAGGTTGAAACAGCTGTCTGGGTGGCTTCTCGGGCTTTGGTAAGATCAAATCTAGGTCTGTCCTGGGAGGATGGCCCTATTTGCATCACTTGGTCCTCTGGTCATGGGCTGAGAGGGCGGTGCAAAGTAGCCGGGCTTTTTAATCTTGCACCCCAGGCTTGGAACCCTGGGGAGTATCACTTGCTGCACTGTGGATGGCTGTTTGGGCGGCACCCTCCACTTACGAGCACCTGATCTGCACAGATTTTTTTGCACCGTCCCCTATTTTCCGCACTTGGCCCCCCTTATTGCCTTCCGCTGAGGGGACAAGCCATTATTTTGCCAGCCCGCCTTGCCTTGCACTTGACGTCTGAGCACTTCCGCACTGCATTGCACAAGCACTGGAGCACTCGCACTATGGATTTGGTTTTGTTTCGTGTTGGGTTATATCGTCACCCCTCTCTCGGAGAGCAAAGACTGAGTGCTGGCTAGTAGTCGCCATCCCTTCGGGGGAAGATTATGGTGGGTTAGTAGCGTCAACCCCGAAAACCCTAAAGACTTGGACCCTCCTCGGCGGCGCCTGCCTGCATCTTGGGGAACGAGAAGAACGTCGGACCTTCGGAGGGAAGACGTCATGAACAGCAGGACTCCCAGGCTTCGGCGAAGAGGACTGTATTTGGCACGGACTGCCTACTCTCCGGACAAGACTTTGTCACAAGTTTTGCGCACCTGGTCTCACTTGACCACGAGCACAGGTTTTGAGGTGGAATCCACTTTTTCACCACCCGGGCTAAAAAAAAAAAAAAAAAAAAACTGTCTGTGGGTGGTTTTCTGGGTATGCACCTAACCCTGGCTGTGCTCAAAGCTGTGACCATGCAGCAAGCTTAAGCCTATAGGGACCCATTAAAAATGGTTATTGAGGCAAAAAGTGACACTGTTTGCTCATTTGCATGTCATTTCCAGAATCCCTGCTGCAGTGGAAGTGCTGTATGCTGGGTGGATGATGGGGAAAGGCGGGGTTGCAGACCTGCCTAAGACATGCAGATGAGCATACAGCATACAGTTTTATTTGCATATTTGCTTTCCTGTGGAGGTTTTTTTGTCACTTTTTTTTACTCACCATAACTTAACTCAGTATTATGGTACACCACACACACCACACACACACACACACAACACACACACACACGACACCCACACACACACACACACACACACACACACACACACACCACCACACCCCACCCACACACACACACCACAACACACACACCACACACCACACACCACACACACCACACACACACAACACACACACAATCAC
>WSYH01012645.1:0-18455 GCA_036426205.1 Ascaphus truei | reverse complement strand
CAGTAATATATACAGTAATATAGTACAGTGATATATACAGTGATATATACAGTGATATATACAGTAATATAGTACAGTAATATAGTACAGTAAAATAGTACAGTGATATATACAGTAATATAGTACAGTAATATATACATTAGTATAGTACAGTAATATATACAGTAATATAGTACAGTAATATTTACAGTAATATATACAGTAATATAGTACAGTGATATGTACAGTAATATATACAGTAATATAGTACAGTGATATATACAGTAATATAGTACAGTGATATATACAGTGATATATACAGTAATATAGTACAGTAATATAGTACAGTAATATATACAGTAATATAGTACAGTAATATATACAGTAATATAGTACAAGGGTTTGATCTTACTTCTAAATTGCAATCCTTTTTCCATTATCCAATTTGGCTAATTTGATTGCCCTTTTGCACAGTTTTTGTTACCTTCCTATAATTCATACGATGTCTCTGTCCCGTCGGACTTAAGAGATCTAAACACCTCTCTTCTGTCCATTGCCTTCCTCCCTCCCTCCTTTATTTATCCCCATTGGTTTTGACTTAATTTCTTTGATACTTATACCCAATGGTTACACTGATAGTGGGCTTTTCTCACAATGTTTTAAAGACTGCCCATTTATCTTCTACAGCTACATTTTTATTCCCTGCAAAACAGCATCCCATTTGTATATACTATATTAGACCTCGTTTATTAAAGTTTCCTTTCCAAAAGTGAAGTCCTTTTGTTGAACCAAAGTATCGGTTTTTTGATACTGTATTTCAAAGAACCATGTATGATACTGTTACCCAATTTTCCAGTAGTTGAATATTTGTTATTACTTCTAGCATTGTTTGATATGACCAACTCCAGAAACTGCCCCTCTCCTGGGTGGTTTTCCCTCCTAATTTTGGGTCATATAATTTCTTTAGAGCACCCCCAAAAACCTTTTCCCTTGTTGTAAGTGCTAATCTCATTGCCCAGTCTTATCTGGATAATTAAAATCCCCCATTATGCAAACATGACCCCGTTTTTTATGCCTTCTCCCATTTGCAAAAATATTTTAGCTTCCCAATCTCACAGACCCGATAATTTGGCGGTTTATCGAATATTCCCATAAACATTTCTTTATACTTTTACCTCCACTCTAATTTTCTTTTCTATCCACAAAGTCTCCCCACTCCTTCGCCACTCTACCCCCCCTTCTACTCTTTCTTCCCTTATACATTTTCATAATTCCCTTCATAGACCTCATCCCTTATAATAGTTTTAGATCCGGTTTAACATATAAACAACAACTCCAACCTCCCCTTCTATTTGTTCGAAAAATCCTTTTCCGGAAAAAGAGAATCGAACCCTCTAAATTAACTGTCCCGTCATAGTTCAATCATCCCAACCATGTTTCATAATGCTATATATCATACTGCTCCCTTGCAACGCTATTAATTCAAGCGCTCCCATTTTATCTGTCAGGCTCTGCATTAGCAATCAATGCATTTCATTTGTGTTTTCTCAGCCTGTACTATTATCTTATCTGCTCTGCTCCTTCCTTCTGCGCCCACTTGTTTAGTCTTTAAGACGTTTTCTGGTATTATCTTAATTTACTATGGTGTCTCCTGCTTGTCACACTTGCACTTGCCCCCTTCTACTCCATACCCCTTGATCGCTCATCTATTCCATTTTTAGTTCATTATCTGTTCATTCCCCTCCCCCCCCTCCATCCTAGTTTAAAATCTCCTCCAACCTTTTAGCATTCTCCCCCCTACACAGAGATCCCTCTTCATTGAGGTGCAATCATTCCCTAGAATATAATTGCACCTCTCAGAAAGGAGTCTCTAAACCCAAACCAACCCCTCCTTCCTCCTTCTGCACCACTTGCTTAGCCATGCATTTAACCTCCCTGAAATCTCTGACTGGTCTCCCGGCGGTCGCCGCTGGCACTGGTAGTGATTTCAAAAATACTACTTGTAGGTCCTTGCCTTCGGCTTTGGCCTAGATCCCCTGTTCATTTTAGACCTCCATCTTCTTTCTCTAGTCTCTAACTTTTTCATTGGTGCCAACTTGTACCAGACCCGCCGGTCCATCCCTGCCCCCATTGGAACATGGAACTGCTAAGGGGAACTGCCTGGGCACCCAGCTCCTGGGAGGCACCGACAAACCATAGAATAGAAGTAAGCCCTCCCTGAGGTATTTTCAGGCAGAAGCAGTATTTGGATGCATGGCAGGAGCTAGGAAGTTCAACAAATTTGTGGTGGACTAGGATGCCAAGACTGACCCAGAAGTACTTTTACCTTATTGTAAGTGCACGGGGAACTTGCCCTGAGAGCGCATTATAACGGGGAACCTGTTCTAGGAGGTTTGTTCTGCTATAGAATAATATTGATCCGGTGGCAAGCCTGGAGCTGTGTGTGGTGCCTGTCAATAAAATACCTGTGATTGGGCAAAAGATCCTGGCGCCCTATTTCTTATCTTGGTCCTCCAACCCAGCAACTACCCTCCCTTACAAACAGCCAATGCCTTAACCTGGCCAACGGGACCCCTGAGATCACAGGTAACAACTGACCAAGGACTGACCAGTCTAAATCCCATCGGGAGCGGAGCGCAGACTTTGCATCACACATGTAAACCTACCACCTGCTGCCGGGGGGATGGGGGTATTAGGGGTTACATATATATACCACTGACGATGCTAATACCTTAGAAAGCTCTCTAAAATCTCTGGATTCAGTCAATTGTTAAAATTTGAAATGAATCAAATCAAACCAGATGTTCAAGTTAAAATCAGATGCGGATTTTGCTTTGCAGAATTGACTTTGGCGACATACATCAATGAATTCAAGGAATGATTTTGACAATCTCGTCCATCCCTAGTGTCTACTCTCCGCGGGCTCCCTGTTCCTCCTCCTATGGTCCTCCTGAAACCTGACATCTATAACAGTCCTTTTTGCCTTAAATACCCCGAGTGACATTGTATTTCCGATAGCCAACCCAGGGTGGGGGCCTGTGCCTGCACTAACCATCTATGACCCTAGGATGAGGGTTTACTACGTGTAGCACATGGTTCCCTGTTCACCCCGCCCCCCCCCCCCCAATCAGTCATGGCTATTGCTAGGTGTAGTGCTGTTACCTTTTTGGCACAGGATAGCTAAAGAACCTGCGATGTGTGGGGGAATATTAGGCAGACCTTTAGGGATTCCTCTGGTTCTTCTTGGTGACAGCGCCTCTAACTAGGATCTTCAGCAGGCTGAAGGAGGCGGTCCTCCGCTATACAGTCCTACTCAAACAATCTTCCCCCGCCACACAGACAACCGCGGAGCCAGAATTATAATGAGATGATCTTTATATAGCCGCCAGCTGCGAGTGCGACAGGCGAATGATTTAGTTGATAAGGGTTTCGATCCCTGGCTTCTGGGGGTACTGCCATGCTGTAATAGTGAGGCCTCTCTGGGATTAATATATGGCCTCAGCCCAGCCGGAGGAGAGTTCAGAGTCCTAGCCACCACCCATGAATGATAGTTTTGGAACTCTGACCAATCAACAGACTGCAGACCCACCCCGTAGCCCCCTTTTTGACTTACATTCTATCATTTTAGAGGCCCTTCCTTTCCTGTAGCTCGAAAGGGAGGGCCCAGCACTGAACCCCCACTCCTGTCACACTCAGGAAGTCAGCATGAGGAAGGGTGAAACCCCCACAGACAAGCCTTCACAGGAAGGTCACAGCATGCTGAGGGAAACCCCACAGGACGGCCTGTCACTCAGGAAGTCAAGCATGATGAGGGGAACCCCCACAGAACGGCCTGTCACATGGTCTGTTGTCTTACTAGAACTTAACAGACGGGGAAGGAGAGAGATGCGCTGGACGAAGCCATCGCTATATATGGTTATCATAAAGTGTGTACTTTATATACGATTGCACCAACGTTATCACTTGTTTTAAAATGCCTGCGGGACATACAAAATGCACCCCGGATAGTTGTTGAAGCGTCCATTGCGTGCAGAAAGATACGCGATTCGTGCTCTATTACACCCCAGTAGATTGCCAGGGATGCGTACACTGGCTACCATACTGTATCCATGAAACACCATTTGCTTATTTGTCTCCATGATGTGCCGTTGCTATATCTTGCATAAGGAGACCTTTTATTGTCATTTATTGTGCAACCTCAATATCAGCTACATAGGAGTGCTCAACCTCCAGTCCTCAACCCTCACTCCCCTCCGCCCCCCTCTCCCCCAGCCTCCCCCACCGCCCCCGTCCCCCCCCCTTCCCCGCCCCCCCGTCCCCCTCTCCCCCCTCTCCCCCCAACCTCAACAGGTCCCAAGTCGCCAGAATATCTGTTTCAGCACAGGTGGCTCAGTCAGACCTGCTTCTGCACAGGTGTGCTCAATCGAGGGGGCCTCTATCTAGCCACCTGTGCGGAAGCAGGAATCTTGAAACCTGATGTGTTTGGTGTGGGGGGGGGGGGGAGGGGTGGCTGAGGACTGGAGTTGGGCACCCTGACTACATAATGCAGTCAGTTCCTCAAGTACAAAGCCTTTTTTGTGTTGCAGATGCCTAATTCTTCGCCTTTCTCACTCCAGACCTTAGCTTTTGCAAAAGCTTTAATATCTACAGCAAATATAGTACAGCATATAGTACACCGCATATATACAGTCAAAATATACGTAATATATACAGTATATATAACAGTACTAATAATACAGTAATTATAAGAATTTCCTAAATCTGTCTCATCGTCTCCCCTGCTGACATCCTGTCCTGGCTTCCGTATTAAATTTCCCCGCATCTCACACTCAATCTCCTGCTCACTTTTAAAGCTATTACATTCTTCTGCCCCTCCTTACATCTCACCTAATTTTCTCGCTATGCCATCACGACTCTTGCGTTCGTCTCAAGGAATGGTCTCTTTCTACCCCCTTTTGTATCTAAAGCTCTCGCCCGCCTTAACCCTTTTCTCACTTCTCTGCCCCACACCTCTGGAATTGCTCTTCCCTCAATAAAAACCCCTACTCGCCCCCTCGCTATCCAACCTTTTAAGACCCACCTTAAGACACATCTGCTTAAGAGCATATGAGTAGCCTGGATAAATCATGGACACATGACACAAGCTTGGCCTCCTGCATACGCCTTACTAGTTTCCCTCCTACTGTCGCTGTCGTTCTCCCTACCTACCAATTAGATTAAAGCTGCCTACGGAGCAGGGACTCTCTTCTTAATGTTACTTTTACAGTATGTCTGAAGCTGAAGCACTTTATTCCCATTATGTGTTAGTTATAGTTGTATTTATATGAACATGGTATTACTACTGTGAAGCGCTTGGGTACATTTAGGGCGCGATACAAATAAAGACATACCTACATACATACAATACATAATATAGTACAGTAATATATCAGTACTTAGTACCGCATCTAGTACCGCAATCTCTTACAGTAATATATAAGAATTATATACAGTAATATACAGTAATATGTACATTAATATATACTAATATAGTACAGTAATATAGTACAGTACTATAGTACAGTAAATATAGATCAGTACTATAGTCCAGTAATAATATACAGTATTATAGGCTAAAGACAAGCAGTAAATTCAGGGCAATTATTGAAAACCCTGCTCTCCTATTGGTTAAAATTCCGGGCATTTCCCAGTAATGCCCTGAAATTTTCAGGCAGTTTGCAAATATGCAAAGTGTTCAATCTGTTTCTGTCCAGCCAATCAGCTTTTCCAAACAGCTGAGACAGGCAGGGGATTGGTTTTAATTAGGTAAAAGCTCTGAGACATGGCAGGGGATTGGTCAAAAAGTCCAGCCACGGTTTTACTCCTCCCCCCTCCATAGCTGACTGAGATTTGCTGAGGCGAATTCATTGAAAATTGGGATGGGGAGTTCCTGGCAAATAAGTATTGTGTTGTGTATAGAGGTGCAGGTTTGGTGTGTGTGTGGTGTGTGGGGGGGGGGGGGGGGGGGTGTAAGAGGTGCTGTGTTGTGCTGTGTTGTGTGTAGAGCTGGGGGGAGAGTGCAAAGTGTTAATACGTGCTGCATTTTGATTGTGCTAGCAGTGTGTGTGTTGTGTGTTGTCTGTTGTATGGTGTAGTCAGAATTGTTGAGTGTAGAGCTGATGTTGTGTGTGTGTGTGGTGTGATATAGATCTCTTGTTGTGTGTGTGTGTGTGTCGTAGTCAGTGGTTTTATGGGGTGTAGCATTGTGTGGGTAGCAGCAGGAATTTTGCTTTGTATCAGCAGAATTTGTGTGGTTAGAGCTGCTTTGTAGTGATTGTGAGGAGGTGCGTTTGTGTGTCTCGATCTCCAGGTGTGTGTGTTATGTGTGGTTAGAGGTCACTTGTGGTTGTTTGTGGTGTGCTGTTTTGTGTGTGTGGTGTGTGTGGGTGTGTAGCAGCAGTTTGTGTTTGTGTGTTTGTGTGTGTGTGTTTTGCTGTGTACACAGAGAGGCGGCAGTGGTGTGGATATAGATGCCTTCAGTTTAAGCGTATATAGAGGTGGTTTCCATGTATTTACCATTTTTATTTTAATAAAAAATTGCTATTTACCTATACAAAATGTCTATTATTTAGAAAAAGCTACATTTATAGCCTAGAATAGTAATAATCATGGTTCGACAAACCTATACATTGCTCCCCCGGGCGATTTTGATTTAATCCCGTGCGAGTAAAATTTGCCCAGCAGCACACGTTTGGTACTAGGTGGCGGGTATATTTTTTGTGTGGCTAGTAGATTTTTGGTTATTTGTCAACCACTGGTAATAATCCCCTCAGAAACAGGCATTATTGTCCAGTAATGCCCTGTTCTGAGGGGATTATACTTAAATAATACAGTAATATAGTACCTAATTAGTACATATATATCCAGATGATATATACGTAAATATAGTACAGTAATAATACACGTAATATATACAGTAAATATATGCAGTAAATATAGTACAGTAATAATATACAGAAAATAATACAGTGATATATAAGTAATATATTACATTTGATATAGTCCATTCATATAGTACATTAAATAGCAGTAATATATCCATTCAATATTACAGTAATATCTACATTACTATAGTACAGTACTATATAATAAAGTATATAGTACAGTAATATTTTACAGTACTCTATACGTATATATTAGCAGTGATATGTCAGTAATATATACATAATATAGTAACAGTAATATAGTACAGTATATATCAGTATATATTAAAACAGTAATATATACGTAATATAGTACAGTTGATATAATACAGTAATATATACAGTTACTATAGCAACAGTAAAATAATACAGTATATATACAATAATATGTATCAGTGATATATACATAATATAGTACAGTAAAATAATACTTAATATAGAACAGTAATAGATATCCGTAATTTAGTCCAGTAATATTTACAGTACTATTCAGTAATATAGTACGTGATATATACATTAATATAGTACGTAATATTATACAGTAATATAGTACGTGATAATATACAGTTATATAGTACACGTGATAATAATACAGTAATATAGTACTTAATATAGTCAGTAAAATATACCGTGATATATACAGTACTTATAGTAAAGTAAGTATATACAGTAATTTAGTACAAGTATATTTAACAGTAATATAGTACCGTAATCTTTACAAGTAATTATACAGTATATAGTACGTATAAATTACAGTAATATATACAGTAATATAGTACAGGGATATATACAGGTATATAGGACGTGATAGATACAGTAAATATATACGTATAAGAGTACAGTAATATAGTACGTAATATATACATTAATCTAGTTAACAGTGATATATACATTAATATATGCCAGAATAGTACATATATTACATACTATAGTATCCGTAATATATACAAGTAAATATCGTACATTAATATGACATAATATAGTAAGTAATATATACAGTAATATATACAGTGGATATAGTACAGTAATGAAGTACATGTAATTATACAGTAATATTATGTACGTAATATTACAGTATATGTAGCAATGATTAGATACAGTAATATATCACCGTAATAATATACATAATATAGTACAGTAATATATACAGTAAATATATTACAGTGATATAGTACATAATAAGTACAGTTATATCTACAGTATCTCGTGGACAGTATATATCCAGTAATATAGTACAGTAAATATACAGTAATATATACAGAAATATCATACAGTTATATTACAGCAAATAATACAGTATATAGTCATTGATGAGATACAGTCATAAGTAGCATTAATATATACAGTAAATATACTAATTATAGTACAGGTAATATATACATTATCTAGTACGTATATAGACATAATATAGTTATCAGTAAATAATATTTACCTTCAATATACAGTGATATTCAGTAAATATCAGTATAATATACAGTAATTATACAGTGATATATCAAGTAATAAGTACAGTACTATAGTACAGTGATATATACAGAATATATACAGTGCGCGTATAGTACGTAATATAGTACAGTAATATATCCAGTATATAGTACAGTGATATCTACATGGAATATAGTACAGTACTATATACATTAATATAGAACAAGTAATATATACAGTAATATAGTACAGTAAATTTACAGTAATATATTACAGTAATATAGTACAGTGATTATATACATTCATATATACAGTGATAGTATCAGTATATAGTCAGTGATATATACAGGTGATATATACAGTGATATATACAGTAATATAGTACAGTAAATATACAGTGGATATATACAGTAATATAGTACAGTATATATATTACATTAATATAGTACAGTATATATACAGTAATATAATACAGTTATTTACAGTAATAGTACAGTAATATATTAGCAGTTATATGTAAATAATTATACAGTAATATAGTACAGTAATATATACAGTATATAGTACAGTGATATATACAGTATATATTCCAGTGATATATAACAGTAAATATATACAGTAATATAGTACAGTAATATAGTACATAATATATACAGATAATATAGTACAGTGATATATACAGTAACTTAGTAGTAATATATACATTAATATAGTACACAGTAATATAATACAGTAATATGTACAGTAATATAATACAGTAATATATACAGTAATATAGTACAGTGGATATATACATTAATATAGTACAGACATTATACAGTATATTAGTCAGTGATATTACATTAATTAGTCCGTGATATATACAGTAATATATCAGTAGGGTATACCAGTAATTACTACCGTGAATATTCAGTGATAGTATCCAGTAATATATACATTATATAGTACAGTAATATCTACATGATATTACAATAATATAACAGTAATATAGTACAGTAAATAGTATCATTAATATAGACAGTGATATATACAGTATCTATACCTTATATAGTACAAGTAATATATACAGTAATATATACAGTTATGATAGTACAGTCATATTACATAATATAGTACAGTAATAATACAGTTAAATATACAGTGCTATAGTTCAGTAATATATAACAGTGATTAGTAACGTAATATAACAGTAATATAGTACGTATAAATACAGAATATATACAGTAATATAGACAGTTTATATAGTACAGGGATATAGGAACAGTAATAAATACAAGTAATATATCCACTAATATAGTACAGTGATATATACAGTAACCATATACAGTAATATAGTAAGTAATATATACCGTAAGATAGTGACAGTAATATAGACGTAAATAGTACAGTAATATCTACACAGTAATGATAGTACAGTAATATAGTACAGTAATATATCAGTTATATATACAGTAAATATAGTACTGTAATATATACAAGGAATATAGTCAGTAATACATACAGTAATATATACGTCTAAGTACAGTGATATATACAGTAACTATAGTACAGTAATAGATACAGTAATATATACATTAATATATAAACCAGTGATATAATACAGTAATATAGTACAGTACTAATACAGTCATATAGTACATTAATATATCAGTAATATAGGTACATTAATATAGTACCGGAATATATACAGTAATATAGTAGTATATAGTACAGTGTATATATACGTAATATAGTGACAGTAATATATACGTAATATAGTAACAGTATATTACAGTAATATATACAGAAATATAATACAGTGATATATACAGAATATAAATCAGTGATATATACAGGAATATAGTCATGATATATACAGTAATTATACAGTATATAGTAGCAGTAATATGAGTACAGTAATTATACAGTAATATCGTACCGTGATTATATACATTAATCTAATACAGTAATAAATACAGTATCAGTACAGTAAACAGTAAGTAATATATACAGTAATGATAACAGGTAATATATACAGTAATATATACAGTAATATATACAGTAAATTATACCAGTAAATAGTACAGTGATATATACAGTAATATATACAGTAATAATACCGTAATATAGTACAGTAAATATATTACAAGTGATATATACAGTAAATATAGTTACTAATATATACAGTAATCTAGTATCAGTAATATAGTACATAATATACACAGTCAATATAATACAGTGCTATATAACAGAAATTCGTATCAGTGATAATACCTAATATAGTACAGTAATAATACAGTATATAGTAGCAGTAATATATACAGTAATATAGACAGTGGATATATACAGTAATATAGTACAGTAATATATACCGAGTAATATTGTACAGGTAATATATAGACGGTGATAGATAAGTAATTAGTACAGTGATAGAATACATAATATTAGAACATAATATATACGTAATATATTACCGTAATATAGTACAGTAATATATACAGTAATATAGTACAGTAATATAGTACTGATATATACAGTAATATATAGTGACTTAATATAGTACAGTAATCGAACATACAGTAATATATCAGAAATATAATACAGTGATATATACAGAAAATATAATCCAGTGATATAACAGTAATATAGTACAGTGATATATACAGTAATATAGTACAGTAAATATACAGTAATAATATAACCCGTACTAGGTACAGTAATATATAGCATTAATATAGTACATAAATATAGTACAGTCAATAGTTACAGTAATATTTACAGTATATATACATTAATATAGTACAGTGATATGTTACAGTATATATACAGTAATATAGTAGCAGTAATGGGTTGGAATTGTACAGTGAATATACAGTGAATATCAGTATATATACAGTAAATATAGTACAGTAATATAGTACAGTGATATTACAGTAATATATACAGTATATAGTACAGTATTCGTCTAGTAAAATATCGACCCAGTATATCGTACAGTGATATACAGTAATATAGTACAGTAATATATACATTAATATAGAACAGTATATATACCAGTATATAGTACAGTAATATTTAAACAGTAATATATATACGTACTATGTACAGTTGATATATAACCTTAATATAGTACAGTAATATATACAGTAATATCAGTAACAGCGAGTGATAATATACAGTGATATATACAGTGTATATACAGTATATAGTAGCAGTAAGTTACTGAGTACAAGTAAAATAGTACAGTGATAGATACAGTAATATAGTACAGTAATATATCATTAGTATGTACAGTAATATATACATTAATATAGTACATAATATTTACAGTAATATATACAGTAATATAGTACAGTTAATGTCATAATATATACAGTAATATAGTACGAGTGATATATACAGTATATAGTACAGTGTATATACAGTGGATAGATACATAATATAGTACAGTAATATAGTACAGTAATATATACAGTAATGATACAGTAAAAAAAAAAATCAGTAATAATCCAGTAATATAGTACCGTAATTATACAGTAATATATACAGTGATATATACAGTCACTATAGTATCAACATTAATAGAGTACAGTAATATATTACAGTAATAGATACAGTCATAAGTACATTGATATATACGAGTAATATATAGCAGTAATATATACAGTATATTGTACATAATATATACAGTAATATAAGTACATTGTATATAACAGTAATATAGCCAGTAAGATCTACATTAATATAGTACATTAATATATACAGTATAATACAGTAATATAATACAGTATATAGTACATGATATAGTACAGTATATAGTACAGTAATATATACATAAATATTTTACAGGTAATTATACAGTAATATTAGTAGCATGATTATATACATATATAGTCAGTAGATACTACAGTAAATAGTACATTAATCATATACAGTCATATAGTACAGTAATATATACATATAGATATAGTACAGTGTATATAGTACAGTATATAGTACGTGTATATACAGTCTATATTGCAGTAATAATACAGAGATAGACCATCATATATCCGTATATATACAGAAATATATACAGTGATATATACAGAAATATAATACAGTGATATATACAAATATAAGTAAAACATGATAAATACCGAGTAATGTAGTACGTAAATATACAGTAATATACAGTAATATAGTACAGTAATATAGTACAGTAAATAGTCATGATATATACAGTAATATAGTACAGTAATAATACAGTAATCTATACTATATAGTACGCAATATAATTTACAGTAATATATACAGTCATATATACAGTAATATAACATAATAATCGTACGCACTATTTACCTAATATCGTACCGTATATATACAGTATATATACAGTAATGCAGTACATCATATAGCTACAGTCATATATACAGTCCCATAAGTAAAGTCATATAGTACAGTCATATATACAGTTCATTATACAGAATATATTAAGTAATATATACAGTACTATTATACGTATTGTACAGCAATATATTTACAGTAATATTGTACAGTAATATATACCGTAATATAGACAGTAAATAGTACAGTAGAGCCACCGGAAACGCTGCATTTCAATAGACAAGAAATGAAGATGTTCTTATTTCAGTGTCCTTTATACACAAATTGACATTGTTCTTCTTCTGCTTTGCAGCCACTGCGCTAGCAAGCTTCGACATCACATTAATGTGCGTGGTTGCAATTACTGTGCAGCTTCACAAGTATAATCAACTAATCCTCTGAAATGGTCATTACAAAAGGGCCCAACCTTTGTCTTTCAGTGTCTTGTTCTTTTTGTTTCTTTACTTTTCTAGACTTTGCTGTATATTTGTGGTAATATACTGCCGCAAAAAAAGCTATGGACATCTATATTTAAAAAACCTCATAGGAAGCCTGCAAGTGATCCACTCTTCGGGTTTATTTAATTCTGCAGTTTAATCAGATCGTCAGGAATAGTAATCCCACATGGCTAGAGATGGACAAAACATTTCAACGAAGTTTGAATCTACTGCGAGAAAAAAACCCGTGAACACTCTTCTGGCTTCCTAAAAAGCAAAAACCCTTCCGGTGTGCGCAGAAGAGGTCTAAGGAATGCTGTGCAGACCACAGACACCATAGACACTCACAGACACACACAGACGACACACAGCGTGGGTTCTGCATGTGGTTGCCTGAGGCTGCAAATGCTTCCTGTTTGCCGGCACGATACAGGAAGTGCCCCCAGCAGAGCACTCAGGAATGTGGTTGCTTGTTTCTGTCCCGGATTCGGGTCCTAAGACACTAGCTCACAGTGCGGTTTGTTTCAGATATGTTCAGGAATTCCAGATGCCCCTGGTTCGGGGAGAATGGGATGGTTATATTTCATGTCCGACTCCTGCACTGTCCTGTCCATCTTAGAAAAGCACCTTCAATTATTAAGGCAATGCAGCATACATGACATTGAACGCTTCTATAATACCTTGTGGAAAAATTCACGTACCCCGTTAGTCTTGGTTCATATTAGCCACAAAAAAATTTCCCCTAAAACGCTGATTCTGGACTTTACACTTGCGGCACAAGATTTTGGTATAAAGGCATCAGGAAAGAACGTTATTTACAATTCAAATAATCTCTTTTCAAACATTAATAATACATGCTTTGTGTCCTTACAATCTCGTGTCCCCTTAGGAATATTGGGTATATTCTTAACATGTACATTATGCTTTTCCTTCTTAACTAACATTATGCTGCAGACTTTTTTTGGTAAACGGTTGTTGCTTAATGTTCTTCTTACACATGCTTTCCATTATTTTAAAACAGCAATGTCTGGAAATCACAAGCTATGGGGTGTAAAGTTACTCTCCAAGCGGCTCACTGATTTACTTAATGGAATTCGTGGAACAGCTCTGAGAATCCCCCTGCAACAAGAGATATAAATACATCAGCAGCAGTAATATAGCACATTTATCTGCACACCTTGTATATCCCCCCACTCTAATATAATGGCTACTGAGACACAACCAGTAAACAGCCAGCAAAGGCTCTGGTGGCAATACAGATTTGCACACTAAATACACAATTTACAACACAATGTTTTTAGGGATGATTGGACTGGATGCTGCAGTTTTCAGACAATTATTTCTCAACGAAGAATTGATCTTACGCTCCCACTATATCCAATTAAGATGAATCGAGCACCATCAATTCATATCTTCCTTTATCGTCCCAAAGGGTTATATTATGGGAAGAATCCCAACTAACAACATGAAACACTGAGACAAATGCCTTGTGTACAGTTGCAGCTGGAACACAGTAATACATATCTGTACCCAGAGATTCCCTAATGGACTGCAACCTGTCTCTGTGCCAGGGCAGTTATAGCCTTTTTTTAGTGGCGGAAATCCGAAATCTGAGTGCCACTAGACATCCAAGGATTTTATGCTATTTGGATCACTTCGGTAAGCGATTACGTGGCAGCAGCTGCCTCTTTTAATATCGGATGGGAGGAAGGTAAGAATGAGGAGAATAAGGCGGAGTAAGAGGGGGAGGAAGGAGTGAGTCGTCGATCGGATGGATCGATCAGTCCCCCGAAACAACAATAACATGAACCCCATATAGGCACATCACAAGGGAATTCGGGCATTGAAAATGTTTAATATTTTTGGGCAAGTTAACACATTACAGTTTGGGATACTGCTTATCTTTTGAAAGTTCGCACAGCCCGCTGATAGGTCTGGCCTCAGTTTTCCCCCATGGCACCCCCAAGCCTTTTGTTCATGCCGTCAACTAACTGCTACGTTCCTGTGACAAAAGTTTAAGATGACTTACCTTGAAGACGCCCTCCTCCGGCAGCTTCGCGGCAACCATGGCGCATTTGCAGCTAGATATTACATGCGTGCGTCATTTGATGTCATTCACCATGGCAACGCTACGCAACGGGTGCGGCCCGCTCCAAGAAAGTAAAAAAAACCCCCTCTCAAGAAAAACACACACTCTCTCAGTGAGAAACCCCCGGGCCCCGCGCTCCCCCTCAAACTCCCCGCCTCTGTCATGTGGGTTCCCAGCACCGACAGGAGGAGAGAGCGGCAAGGCCCCCAATGGCGTGGTGCCCCAGTAGGCGCTGTGCCCAGGGCTGCCGCCTTGCTTGCCTTGTCCTAGGCCGGATCCCCGGTTAGTGTTATTTGAGGCGCATGCGCGGCGTGCTAATTGGTTTTGGTGCCCCGTCAACTCTCTTGAATTCTCAAGTGGCCCCTATGGCACAAAAAGGTTTGGGGCCCCTGGTCGAGCTGGGTACTGCAACGTCCCTGAGCCTTTTTAGTATAGTAATATCCCATATCTTACACATTGTGCTATGGTTTTCTCATATTAACAGCCTCTTTTGCATGTTTTCTTTTCTCTTTCTTACTACTAGCAGAGGCAGGATCAATGACAAATTCGTTCGAATTCTGAATCAAATACGAGGAGCAGATAATCTGCAGTGGAAAGGAATGAAAGTGGATTTTAAATTCCATTCTTGCGGTATGGGCAAAAAAGGATAGTGAACACAATACAACAGGTTTAGTAAACCTGGCCTCTGCCATGTTACTACATCCCAACTTTTTATTACCTAGATGCATCTAATGTAAGATACGTTTCACTACGCTACTCCAATAATATGTGAATTTTAGAACCCATAATAACAAAACAGCAGCACACAGGAATAAACAAGGAACACTTCATAAACAACTGATTAAAAGACGTCATTAATCGCAAAAAGCAGCGTCAGAACCAGACTGTGTAAAGATTTCTGTACGAAATATTAGCATCTTTAAGAGTCCCCACAAAAATGTTTATACAATAACAATTCAAACATCTAAAGTGTACCAGAATAAGTTTCACAATGAATGATAATAAAGAAGCATGTCATGGGACTGCACGTTTTAAAGGATGTTTACCTAGGGATAAATAACGATTTCTGATCTGAAACAGCACAATACGGCCACGAAAGGGAAGAAGGAAATTTGCTTTCTGAATCGTTATCTTTTATCACTTTATGTTTGTTTTGCTATCCAACCTGATTTTTTGGTTCCTTTCGCTTCTTACACCGTAACATCCGAATCATTTCAGTTTTTGGCCTTTCTCCAATTCATCTATTTTACTGACTACTTTAAACAAAGATTTTTTGCCCGTTAGCTATGTAAATGAAAGCGGAACACTCACACTATCACAGTCCTTTTCCTCTGGTTGTCTCCCTTCATCACCCTGTGACGTAGGGGTAACCATGCCATTAATAAGGTATTATTGCCCGGCTATTCCCTCTGACTATATTTTGGGTATTAGAGGTCCAGCTCTTGAACAAGTGTATGGTACTTTCAATGTATGTAATTGTATTACAATAACAGATTGTTACCTTTAGGAGTTCTACCCAGTGGAGATTCTCAGGCTACTAGTTTCAAGGGGGACTTTGCGGTAAAAGTAGTGGTCAGATTGGAGTCTAGGTCAAAGGGATCCGAGTTGCTGTCCACCTCAAAAATGTATCCATCCGGGAAATCGGGTCAGAAATTCCCAGGGACATATAGATCAATCACTCGGTCAAAGTCATCCCTGGAAAGGCAGTTGAGCAACTCACCGCTAGTTTCCCTGCTTTCAGCAACGACAGAAAGGTAAATGTGCATAGGGATTTGTGTATCCTGGGGTACAGGCCAGGGGTCCATAGATTAATTGGGGTCCCCGTATATGTCCCGATTCGCCAGAACCAGTAATAGAGGGTCTGGGTGCTTGTCAACAATCGTAAGGTTTGATTTCGAATGTCTAGTTCCAAATTCATATGTGTTTAGAAAAGTAACTCTGGATTGAACTAAGTGTTATTTATTCAACTTTTTACACATTTTCTTATAGAGTGAAGATCTAGGAGCCTGAAACTGAACGGGCGTCTCTCAGCCAAACCCATGAAATGAGGGACTTAAAAAAGAAATTTTGAAATAGTTTTTTATTTTAACATTTTGTTAATGTAAATGTTTATTCACTGTATATAGCTTGGGATTTGCAGTCCGTGGTTCCGGAGGCCAGTTGGCTACCAAGTTGGTGCCACTAATCTACTCGGGGCCAGGAATTGAAAGCCCACAGAGATGCCAGGTGTGAAAGCCTTTGGGTGAGGAGTTAGACTCAAGTACCCTCATCCTGGGCTGATGGGAAATCAAATGGACTACCATTTGTCCTCTGCCTCAGACCTTGAGACGGCCCCAATTTCCCTGGGGGCTTCCCTGACTCAAGGCAGCAAGTGCCAGTTGGCCGCATGCCCCCTGTCCAGATTTGGAATCCATCCTGCCCCGCTTCAGAGGACTGGCAGTCTCTGATTGGCTTGGTGGGATAATAATGACTGATGCGGTTTTATCCATGTCAATCACGAATTAGTCCTTTCTAAAACCAATCACTTTCGAATCTTATTCCTTAAAGATAAAGAATTAACTTTTCAATTATAACATGGTAATAATGCTTGAAAGGTCATCTCGCTGTATCTATTAAACCAGGGGTACTCAACTGCAGTTCTCACTACCCCCCTCCCCCACTCCCCCCACAGCTCCCTGTTTTCAGGATCTCTGCTTCATCCCCCCCCACAAGGTTGTAATCAGTGGCTCAGTAGAAGAGCCTGCTTCAGAACAGGTGGCTTAACATGATGGAGCCCCTGGTGCTTAGCAGGAGTTTCCTGACTAACGCTGACCTTCGGGAGATCTTGAGGACTGGAGTCTGAGAACCCCTTTATTAAACAATAAACAGTACTTGCAATCTATCCCAACTGGCAAAAAGTGTTATTAGCTATCGACTTGTTTTGGTCTTTGAAATTCTTGTGCAATATCAAATTGTTATGTAAATGAGAAACATGGTGGAACGCAAAGTGGAATAACAAAACAATAACAATAACCAATGTGGAATACAAAACAATACAATGGAAACAAACACATAACAAAATGTGGATAACCAAAACCTAACAATAACAAAATGTGGAATAACAAAACAATAACAATAACAAAATGTGGAATAACAAAACAATAACAATAACAAAATGTGGAATAACAAAACAATAACAATAACAAAATGTGGAATAACAAAACAAACAATAAACAAATG
>WSYH01012644.1:0-18457 GCA_036426205.1 Ascaphus truei | reverse complement strand
ATGAGTATATTCACTAAATGATGCATTTATATGCTATTCAGTAAGATATGTGTGACATTTTCACTAACCAGGTACAGTAACATTTGTCAAACATTAAAATGCAATGTTATGGTCAGATAATCCTAAATTTAGGTACAAAAAACGCTGCAATTGTTATAAAATTCTGGAAAAAAGTCACATAATTTTGTTAAAACTGGCATTATTCTTGCAAAAAAAAAATCTAACTTTTAGATTTTTCAGGGTATTATTATTCTACGATAACAATATACTAGCTGTCATTTTAGTTCATATGTTAAAAGTAGGGTAGAAATTTGTCCATCTAGGAATGAAAATGAATTTCCCTGTTTGGGGATGCACTTAACATCCTGCTAATCATAGCAGTGACGTCTGCACCTAAGGGAATCCTTGAAGGTATTAATATTCATCAAGACAGTAGAATATACAAACTACATTATACCGGAATGGTTACCATTCTCTAGCAGAGAATTATACAGGAGATACCTATTATCTGTATCGCCAGCATTTTATGTGACATATTCACTTGGGCTATACGTTAATAACTGTACATTAGGTGTAGTTACACCATAGACCAATTACTATTATCATATCTGTAGCTTTTGAATATGCATCAGTCATACTGATATATAAAGTGCCACATTATTTACACTAAGCACTTACAGGAGTTCTCTGGTCTTGAATATTTTTAAATAGCAATTTACATCAATATTTATGTTAATAAAATTTGGCTTTTAAACTGTTTGTCTGCAGTTGTGTGAAGACCATTTCAGAATTAATTATATTATAAATATTCTGGTTTGTAGTGCGCCAACTTAAAGGGACTCTGTGTGTGTATTGTGCCTCTTCGACACAATACATCCACCTCCTATCAGTTAAGGGATAAAAAGATCTCTTTGGTAACTGCAGCTGTAGCCTGTTTTACTTCTTGGAGTCACTGAAAACAATGGGGCTTTCCTGCAGCTTGGGATGCTTTCCCTGGGCCAACCCTGTATAGAGAGCGTCCTAAGAGGAGAAATTGAGAAACAGACACCCATTCGCTGCATCTGCACATGAGTTGACTAAGGCCTGGGACATAGTAGGTTGATCAGCGCTGGGCAGCACTGACGCTCATGCTCACCTGCTCACGCAGGAGGTTTTCTTGTCCCCACATGAGCGTCAGCGAGCGCGCTTGTGTGCAGGGTTGGAGCCGGGCGGGAGGCGGGCATAGAGGCGGGCATAGAGGCGGGGCTAGGGCGCAACGTCACGGCGCCGACGTCACGGACTGCCATTGGCTTCTGGCAGTCACATGACGGGCCCTGCGCTTGCATGAGCGGCAAATTTCAAACTTGACTGTCTCCTGCATTTCCACACGCCTCCGCACGCCTGCGGAAACGTGTCGAAGCGCCTTCTAAAGCCGCGCTGATAGGAATAATGTTTCCCCTCAGCGCGGCTCAGCACAGTTCAGCGCTGCTCACCCTACTATGTCCCAGGCCTAAGTCCAGCCAGGAGTCTCCTTAGGATCAAGCTAAGAGGGGCAGCATAAGCGAACAGAAAAAAGCATACAGCCAGCGCTAAAAACTCAACAGTGACCTATTCACTGAACTGTGATAGTAATGATATTGAAAGATAGGTATAGTGACCGTGGTCTCTCAAGGAGGAAACAGGGGGTTGCAGCATAAAACAAAAACAAAGGTTTCTATAAAACCCAAAAGTGTTATTGTAAGTTGATGGTTCTCCTGGGCGTCACGGGTCAGTCCAGGGAATATGTGGAAACAAAAAAAGGGAGAACACAAATAGTGTAATATGTTCAAATAATTGGAACTTTACTTGTAGTTCTATAGAGTTCAAACTCACATTTTTCTTCTCCTGAGTTTCATGCTCGTCTCATTGATCTTGTACAATATCTGCTGTCAATCAGGGAAATCCTTTTCCTCCCGAATCCCAAACCTACTGGAAAGGAGAAAATGAAGAACTCATTCCGCCATCTGCCTGGTCCACAGCATACTAATATAATCAGTACGGATATATACTTATATTTAGTCTTTTATAAAAGCGTCTGTGAAATGATGAATGTCCCTCTGGATGCAATGTTCCTCAGGTTGAAGCACGATGCAGCACGGATAAGAATTGGCCGAACATTTATGGAAGTAAAATACTGTACATATTACCTGCTCTGCTCTCTTTGTGAACTATGCAGCTGGTAAAATGATTGTTTTATAGTTATGGAAAACAAAGAACAATTCCTGCTCGCCTCCTAATTGGGCTAAAATATACTAATGATTTTTTTTTTACATTTAAAACCTAAGTCTGTGTAACAAAGGAGTCGTTTGGTTGGATCTTTTGATCAAACATGATTCAAGCTGCCAACCTCATCAAGGTAACCTCCGATTAGCAGGAACCTACAGGGCACTTTCATGTACTTTCCCAAAGTTTAGTCCATAGGACAATAAGAAATGACATATATTCAGTGTAGGTAGCTGCTTAACGGAGTCTACCGTGACGAGGTTGGCTGGTTTGAGTCATGTTTTGATCAAAAGATGCAACCAAATGACTCCTTTGTCACACAGACTTAGGTTTTGAATGTATGTTAGTGTGTGTGAGACTTAGGGGCCTATGCACTAAGGGTTCATAAAAAAATCACCAGGCCATTTAAATCGCCATTTTTGTGAGCATTGCTATCAGGGTATTCAGAAAGCGTTGATTACCCGTGATAGCCAGATTCTCAAATCGGACGAGTAGCCAGCGGTGTGATGATCGCTTCTCTCATAGGAAATGGCTCATTAAGGGCGGGGTTTTTTTATCAAGTGGTTTTGATCATTTTTGGTCAATTCGGCGAGATTCTCACAAGACAGGCAATTTCCAAGGGGCCCATCTAAATGGTCTATTTCGTTCACGGCAACAAATATGACTCCAGCACTCCTTACTTATTTAAATGTAAATCATATAGGGTGAACGGTGCAATAGGGGCAAGCAAGCAATAGCAAAAGTGAAGAGATGTGTCAGTGCCACAGCAGACAGTGAAATTTGACTCCAACTCCGGTAATGGTACAAAAAGGCTTTATTAAGAAAAAACACACACTAAAAACAGCAGGCTACAACACAGCCTCCTCCTCTACGCGTTTCACGCTGTGGTAGCTCTTTGTCTGGGAGTGGGATTTCACTGTCTGCTGTGGCACCGGACACTTCTCTTCACTTTCGCATGCTTCTTCTGCCGGATGCACGCTGCGGAAACATCAATCAAGAAGAAGCAAGACCCAGAACGGAAGAGCTGACAGGGGTAAGCTTGCTGCCCCTGAGCCCCAAATACATGGTGGTCCCTCTCCACTCTCCGTTTTGCTGTTCCCTAGACAATCACTCGCACAATCTGGTGTTGTATTTACCCAGCCTCACGCCTGAGCGCATGACAGTGTAGAGCTTCTGGGCAAGCAAATAATAGACAATATAGTCAGATACTGGTATAAAAACAATTTTAATTATAATATAAAGTTAAAATATAGGGTGTTAAAAGAGACAAAAATGCAAAAAATGGAGCTACAAAAATGGAAGCTCAAGCACAGTATTATCGTAACTGTCCCTTAGGATAGGGTAGTAACCAGGCTGGATAGCCTCACAAAAATAGGCGGTTGAGCTTAGTAAGAGGAAGGGAGCTCCTTGTTTAATAATGGGCAAATAATCTATTATCCATATCTGGATAATAGTTATTTTGCACATTATTGTACTGTATGTGTTAGGGGGGTGTATTTAGTTAGAAATATTGTTTAGTCTTTTTGTTGGCACAACAATGGTACCGCAGGCCCGCGGGTACCCCGGGACTCCCGCGGGGACCCGGGACGGCCGCGGAGTCAGCCGGGGACACCCGCGTGATCCCCGGCCTCCCTCGGGGACCCCTGCGGGGTCAGCCGGGGACACCCGCCGGCCTGTTGCATTGGTTTTGCGCCTGCAAAAAGGTAAACAAAGAATTTTTTCTAAGTCCAGCTTTTTTTATCACCTGCCTTTAGCTGGTGAGCTTTATTCAGCGCAACTTTAACGTACGATCCGTTTGCGTTGCTTAGTGAATCCCGCAGAAGGGCAGGATTCAGCGCAAACAGCTGATCGTACGATCAAAGTTGGACTTAGAAAAAATTTCAAGGAAAAGTCAGTTTTAGAGCGCAAAGTGCCTGTTTGCGCGGCTTAGTGCATAGCGCTTGGCGGAACTTCACATTCTAAAAGCACTTTGCGCTCTTAAAACGACTTATCACAGCTTAGTGCATAGCCCCCTTAGGTTTTAAATGTCAAAAAATTACTAGTATATTTTAGGCCAATTGGAAGGAGCGCAGGATCTCTTCTTTGTTTTCGAAATCCATACTGTAAGGCCAATCCTTTTACCAGAAGAAGAAAAGTGTGAGTTTGAACTCTATAGAACTACAAGTAAAGTTCCAATTATTTGAACATATTACACTATTTGTGTTCTCCTTTTTTTGTTTCCACACATTCCCTGGACTGACCCGTGACGCTCAAGAGAACCATCAACATACAATGACACTTTTGGGTTGTAGAGAAACCTTTGTTTTTTTTAATGCTGCAACCACCTGTTTCCACCTGGAGACACCGCGGTCACTATAGCTATCTTTCAATATCATTCAATATCATTACTATCACGCTGTTGAGTTTGTAGCGCTGACTGTATGCTTTTTTCTGTTCACTTATACTGCCCCGCTTAGTTTGATCCTAAGGAGACTCCTGGCTGGACTTAGTCAGCTCATGTGCAGATGCAGCGCATGGGTGCCTGTTTCTCAATTTCTCCTCTTAGGAAGCTCTCTATACAGGGTTGGCCCGGGGAAAGCATCCCAAGCTGCAGGAAAGGCCCATTGTTTTCAGTGACTCCAAGAAAGTAAAACAGGCTACAGCTGCAGTTATAGAGAGTTTTGAAATTTATTACAAAAGGGTCCTTCAGATGTGGAGGATGTAAAATCTGCCAATTTATGGTACCCTCAGTCCAATTTGAAAGTGCTTCTTCTGGGCGTTCATTTCCGATTAAAACCTTTATTAATTGTGACACACAGTACGTGATATATCTTCTTACGTGCAAATGTGGAATTAATTATGTGGGAAGAACAACGATATCCCTAAAGGTTAGAATATTAGAACACATAAGGTTAATTAAAAAACAAGACTACTCACACTCAGTTTCGAAGCATTTTTCAACTTGCGATAAAGGAGGATTAAAAGGATTAACAGTGAGAGGTATCGAAAGGGTTTTTTTGAACGAGAGGAAAGGCGATTTACTCAATCTTTTGGACCACAGGGAGGCTTACTGGATATTCATGTTACAAACTAGAGCCCCCTGCGGTCTGAATATTGAGTGGAATTTGAGCCACTTTTTGACCTAAATAAATGTATGTGTATATGCTTCTGCTTGAGACTGAATCTTAGCTTTTATATTGTCTAGATCATTATGATTGTGTCTGTTTTTCCACATAAAAGTTCACTTACTATCAGTGAACACTAGGAGTTATTCTGATTTATTGCATTGATTAATTAATGATGTATTTATTATCATAATTCATTTTTAAATAACATTGTAGGTTCACTTTTGCATCTTCCAGAGAGGATGAATACATTTCTTGAGCAGTGTGAGATCCATACAATATTTTCATTGATTGTATTAGTAATGTGTTTAAGGGCTTGATGGATATCACCCTGCTCTGGTTGGAATTTATGTATATGTTTTTATGTGAAGTTAAGCAATTTTTTGATGTATTTTTGATGTTGTTGTACATGTTTTTATTGTGGAACGTGAGGCAATTGAAGGGGGTTCCCTGCCCCTACTGTTTACAGTATTTTGCGCTTTATACCCTATGTATTATTTTTTAACATGGGTGTTATATTCATATTATGACGCTGGTATACACTTTCATTTCTCCCTGACGATCCAGGGCCGTCAGGAGCGGCACCTAGTAGGGAGGAGTGTGTTTTACTTATTCCAATCTCTGATTGGTTTAGGAGTGGCACCTCTATACCTATGGGTAGCCGTTAGGGGCGGACCTTGGGGGCGGAGTATTGTTATGGCTTTATGGACCCTTTAATACACCCATTGAGTGTCCTTCCCTGCTATGCGCATGTGCGTGGTGAGCGGGGGGGGGGGGTGTCCATCTGTTGATGCTTGGCTTGCGACAGTGGCGCCTCGCGTGACGTCACGCGCATGCGCGGTGACGTCTGGGCCGAGCTCTTTGGATGGCCATGCAACTGAGGGCAGTAGTAAATCTATCAGGTGCTCCTCTCGTGGGTGCGCATGCGCGTGACGAGCGGGGGGGGGGGGAGTGCCTACCGAGGGATGTTTGATCGGCGACGGCGGCACCCTGCGCAATGGGGGTTTTTTTGATACGATTTTTTCAGGTGATTTAGTTTTTCTCATTTAGTAAGGGGTATATAGGATGCCCTTATTGCCATATGTTCCACACTCCTTGATAAAGGACCTACCCATCCGAAATGCGTAGGAGGTTGCTTGTTGCCCCCCCTGGGGTGATGTTTTTTTATCAGATATGTTCTGAAATAAATGGATTTTATTATTTCACCACCTGACTCCCTGGCAGTGCACCTTTTGCTTCTTTGTTCTACGTACAGCTGCAGTTACCAAAGAGTAGGGTGACCAGCCGTCAAAGTTTTGCCGGGACTGTCCCGTTTTTTTCGTTCCTGTCCTGGTTGACTGTCCGTCCCGGAAATGTCCCGAATTTTCTCCCTGGCCCCGTTTTTTAGTTGGGTCTGCAGCGGTGCGCAGTCGGCGGCGGTGCGCGGGTGCGGCGGTGCGCGGGTGCGGCGGTGCGCGAGTCGTCGGAGGTGAAGAGGAGGATGCGGCAGCCCGAATGCAAGGGGTTGGGCTTCTTAGTTGAACATACCGGGCCGCAGGGGATTGGTGGAGGATGCCGGGGGCAGGGCTTTAGAATGCTGGCCATCAGGGGATTGGTTAAAAGTAGGAGCTTTCCCTCCCTCGGCACCCCAGTACCAGTCTCTGGCTCTCCCTCCCCCCCGCACCCCGGCACAAGTCTCCGGCTCTTCCTCACTCCGGCACTAGTCTCTGGCTCTCCCTCCGGCACCCAGTACTCTGGCTCTCCCTCCGGCACCCCAGCACTCCCTTCAGCCCCAGCACTCCCTCCACCCTCCCTACGGCACTCGGTCCCCGGCTCACTCTCCCCCCAGCACCCCGGCTCGCTTTCCCCCATCCAGAGCCCGCTCACAGCCACTCACGGCACTTCCTGTGCCTGCTGCTAGTGAGCGCCGCCTCCGCCGAACCCGCAGCCGCCTGAGGTAGGAGAGATGGGGGCTGCAAAGGTAGGGGCGGGAGAGATTGGACCTGCAGAGGGGGAAGAGATGAGAGCTGCAGGGGGTGGGGGGAGAGATGAGAGCTGCAGGGGGTGGGGGGGGGAAGAGATGAGAGCTGCAGGGTGTGGGGGGGGGGGAAGAGATGAGAGCTGCAGGGGTTGGGAGGGAAGAGATGAGAGCTGCAGGGGGTGGGGGGGAAGAGATGAGAGCTGATGGGGGTGGGAGGGAAGAGATGAGAGCAGCAGGGGGTTGGGGGGAAGAGATGAGAGCTGCAGGGGGGGAGAGATGGGAGCTTTGGGGGAGAGAGATGGGTGCTTCGGGGGGGGAGAGATATGGGAGATGCCGGGGGGGAGAGATATTGGGAATGCAGGTGGGGGTGGGAGAGAGTTGGGAAGATGCAGGGGGGAGAGATATGGAGAGGCAGGGAGAGAGATGGGAGATGCACTGGGACTGCAGGGGGAAGAGATGGGAATGCAGGGGGGAGAGAGATGGGAGATGCAGGGGTAGAGAGAGATGGGAGAAGATGGGAGATGCAGGGGAGAGAGATGGTGGGATTGCAGGGGGGATAAGATGGATTAGATCAGGGGGAGAGAGATGATATGCAGGTGGGGGTGAGAGAGATGGGATGCAGGGGGGGAGAGACATGGGAATGCAGGGGGGAAGAGATGGTGGAGATGAAGGGGGGGAAGATAGATGGGAGATGCAGATGGTGGGGAGAGACAATGGAGGATGCAGAGGAGAGAGATGGAGATGTCAGAGGGGGGGAGAGAGATGGCGAGATGCAGGGGAAGAGAGATTGGAGATGCAGGGGTGGAGAGAGTATGGCAGATGCAGGGGGAGAAGAGATGGTAGATGCAGGGGGGGAGAGTGATGGGAGATGCAGGGTAGAGACATGGAGGAGCAGGAGAGAGATGCGGAGATACTCTGGGGGAGAGAGATGGGAGATGCAGGGGGGAGAGAGATGGGAGATGCAGGAGGGGAGAGAGATGGGAAATGCAGGGGGGAGAGAGGATATGGTAGATGCAAGAGGGGAGAGTATGAGATCAGGGGAAGAGAGATGGGAGATTCAGGGGAAGAACGATGGGAGATGCAGGGAGAGAGAGATGGGAGATGCGGGGGAGAGAGATGGAGATGCCGGGCCGTGGAGGGAGAGAGATGGGAGATTCAGGGGGAGAGAGAGAGCTGGAATGCAGGGGGGAGAAAGAATGGGATGGGAGACTGCAGGGGGGGAGAGAGATTGGAGGATGCGGGGGGAGAGAATGGGAGATGCACCTGGGAGAGAGATGGAAGATGTAGGAGGGGGGAGAATGGAAGATGGTCAGGGGGGAGAGATATCGGTATCAGGGGGGGATAGAGATGGGGATGTGGGGTGGGGGGGGGGTGGAAACTAAGCTGCAGGGCGTGGGAGGGAAGAGATGAGAGCTTGCAGGGTGTGGGGGGAAGAGATAAAGCTGTCTGGGGTGGGAGGAGGATGATAAGCTCAGGGGTTGGGGGGAGGATGAGAGCGGCAGGGGGGAGAGATGGAGCTTTGGGGGAGAGATGCAATGCTTCGTTCGGGGGAGAGATGGGTGCTTCGGGGGCGAGAGATATGGGAGATGCAGGGGGGGAGAGATGGGAGATACAGGGGGGGGGGATATGGGAGATGCAGGGGGGCAGAGAGTTGGGAGATGCAGGGGGGGAGAGATATGGAGATGCCAGTGGTATGCAGGGAAGAATGGAGGATGCCGAGCGGGAGAGAGATGGGAGATGCTGGGGGGGGGAGAGAGATGGGAGATGCAGGGTTGAGAGAGATGGGAGATGCAAGGGGGGAGAGAGAAGGAGATGCAGGGGGGGGAGAGAGATGGGAGATGCAGGGGGAGAGAGAGGGAGATACAGGGGGGAGAGAGATGGGAGATGCAAGGGGAGAGAGAGGGTGATGCATGGGGAGAGAGTTATGGGAGGAGATGCAGGGGGGAGAGATTGGGGAGATCAGGGGGGAGAGAGATGGGAGATGCAAGGGTGAGAGAGATGGGAGATGCAGAGGGGGAGAGATGGGAGATGCAACAGGGGGGAGAGAGATGGGAGATGCGGGGGAGAGAGATGGGAGATGCAGGGGGAGAGTGATGGGAGATGCAGGGGGAGAGTGAGAGAGATGCCGGGGGGAGAGAGAGTGAGAGAAGGCAGAGGGGGAGAGAGATGCGGAGATGGTGTCAGAGGGAGGAGAGAGACTGGGAGACGCAGATGGGGAGAGAGATGGAGCGAGAAGATGCGGAGATGAGGGGAGATAACAATGGAGATGCAGGGGGGGAACGGGAGGCATGGAGACTGGTTAGTGGAGGGGAGTAGATGGCAAGATGCAGGGAGGATGCAGTGCCGAGGAGAGATAGAGAGGCGATATGGAGGTAGGGGAGGTGGGAGAGAGATGGGAGATCCGCAGGGCTTGGAAAGATGTGTGATGATGACTAGGGGTGGATGCAGTGGAGAGAGGATGGGAGATGAGGGGGGGAAGAGAGGAGAGATATGATGAGGCAGTGTGGGGCAGATGAGATAGATGCAGGGGGGGGATGAGCAGTGGGGATGAGGCGCGTGGGAGAGATTGGAGAAGATGGCAGGGGGGGAGGATAACAGATGGGAGATGCAGGAGGGGAAGAGGCAGAGATATGCAGGGGGGGAGGAGAGATGGGAGTAATGGCGCAGATGGGGGAGAGAGATGGAGAGGTGCATGAGTTAGAGAAATTGGGAGATTGCAGGGTGGAGAGAAATGGTTATATGCAGGTGAGGGAGATGGCAGATGTAGGGGGTCAGAGATGAAGATTGCTGGGGGGGGAGAGATATGGGAGATGCAGGGGGTGAGAGATATGGGACATGCAGGGGGGGAGAGAGATGGGAGATGTGGGGGTGGGTTTATGGGGATGATGATGATAATGTTTTTACCTGTGCGGCCCAATTTTTTAAAATATGTGTGGGGGGGTCTTTAAAAATTTATTGAGGCGGCGAGGGTCTTTTTAATATGTATTGGCGGGGCGGGTATTTTTATTATGTATTGCGGGGTGGGGTTTTTTGGTATGTATTTTGTGGGGGGATTGAGTGAGCAGAGTGGGGTAGTTGATGGAAGGTAGGGGCGAGTTAGAGGAGAGAGGGTGAGTGTGTGAGGGAAAGAGGGAGTGAGTGAGACGGAGGGGAAAGAGAAATTCATGGGTAGAGGGTGGGAAATAGAGGGGGCTCCTGAGGTGTGAAATTTACCTAAGGCCGCGCTTACAGTGCGCGCGACGGTTGACGTCACCCGTCGCCGCTAGCGAAAGTTGTAATTCGCTTTCCGGCGACGTCACGGGGGACCAGGTCCTTGATTGGTTCAGAGGCTGTCACGTGGCGACAACCTCTGAAAAATCAATTTGACCGGCTTCAGAAATGTGCGCCGCCAGCGTTGCTCCCGTTGCGCTTATAATAAGCGCACGCGACGGCAGCAATACATTTTTTTTGTCGCGTCGCCGGCACTATAAGCGCAGCCTAAGGCCGCGCTTATAGTGCCGCCGACGCTGACGTCATGCTGTGGTCACTGGAATTCAAATTGACGTGACTCCCAGCGACTTCCAAGTTGACATGACAACAGGATGCATTATGGTGACGAGGCATCACGTTGTCATGGCAACATGTCACCGCCTAACATTAGTGTGTCATTGTCATGGCAACGGGGGCGTGACGTGATGTACATTGTTTTATAAATAATTTCTTTAAGTGTCCCGGTTTTTCATTTTGAAAATCTGGTCACCCTACCAAAGTGATCTCTTTATCCCCTAACTATGTGAAATAAATTGGGGAACTGCAGGGCTGTCACATCCTTATTGATGTTTAATAGACATTTAGCAAAATCAGAATTATGTGTAAAAAGTTAGACTTTTGTAAGGGTTTTATTTTTTGCAAGAATTATGCCAGTTTTAAAAAAATTATGTGAATTTTTGCCAGAATTTTATAACAATTGCAGCATTTTTTTGTACCTAAATTTAGGATTATCTGACCATAACATTGCATTTTAATGTTTGACAAATGTTACCTGGTTAGTGAAAATGTCACACATATCTTACTGAGTAGCATATTAATGCATCATTTAGCGAATATACTCATTCACAAACTGATAATCATTTGATGAGTAGACACTCAACTTTTTAATATGTATACTATTAATATATATATATATATATATATATATATATATATATATAATAAAACGTATTTGCTGGGTTTCAATAATTATTTCCCATTAAATGTGTATTTTTATGTATCTAACTCTTATTCTGTAGGGAAATATATTCCCATGGTTTAGCAACTTTACAATGCATTTGGAACAGAATGAGTATAGCAAAAGAAAGAATCATTTATATAATTTTTTAGACAACCAGAGAAAAAGAACCAATAAAAGCACCTAAACGCCTTGGAGCTGATTGGTTGTTAAAAGTAATTTTATTAGAAACAAGGTAAAAAGAAGGGGTTTAACAAGGATGAAACTATATACAGCGCACTGTAAACCCTTATTGCGAGGTATGTGAGCCCAGGGTTATATAATATAATGTCTAGTGTAACGTGAACTCACTGGCCCTAGCGATACTTACATAAAGGTATCCCCTAGGGATATGAAATGGGTGAGAGAATATATTTTGGAACCTTAAATGTGGTGCCAACAGTTATAATGAAGTAATAAGGCGCAATAGCGGTATTACAACCTATCACAAAGCTGACTTATACTGCGGCCAGGTTCCCAGATGATAGTTGTTGTTGCAATTGAAAGTAGATTATGCACCAATACAGAGAACGGACTAAATGATCTAAACTAGTGTTTGACCAAATATAAGGATGCCTTGGGTAGCAGGTAAGTCCGTGTGTGTAGTAACACAAATAGTCATATAAGCTAATATCTCAAATGGCAGAGCTTAAGCTGATACTAGGCTTCTAAAATAATAACTGTGTGACAGTAGAAGGCCATGTTGAGAATCCTAGCCTTACCGGAGAAAGGAAAAATCAACAAGGTAGTACACTGTGTAGGTACATGAATGAATGTACCCTGAACTCAGAGTCTGCACCTAATAAGTGTTCCGCCTCTCCATTTAAGGTAATTAATGATATTTTTCCCTGGCCCAATCTCAATTGACCCCTTCTGTGGAAAAGTCCCATGTTACATGGTGGTGTTAGTGTGGTGTACAGTACCTGCTGGCTTACAGGACTCCTGAGTCTCCGCCGTAGTGTTATGGGGGATATCATCAGGACTAGCTTTGAGGTTAGCTGAGATTTCATTCTCATCATGGTTACAGCGCCTCCCTCTCTTCCAGAACCCCCAGCATAGTAGGGAGGAGTCTCTGAAAGAGAACCTCTATGTGCACCTTCTTCCCGAATGACTTCACAATCAGGACAGAAGCGATCTTTATCTTTGGCATCCTTTATTAGCATCTTACATGGCAAGCTGCCCATCATAGCGGTCGGTCTTTAGCCGCTCATCTTAGGTTGCCAACCCAAAGGAAGTCCATGGACACCACTCCTAGTCAGATCCCTAGAAGCTGTCCTTGATCTTCCCTTACTCCCTGATGGAGTAAGGGGAATAGTCTGCCCACACCTCTCCCCTAAGGGAGGCCACAAAAGCTGCCAGAGCAGGAAGTGCTATGCACTGAATAGCTCCAATAGGCACCACCCCTGTGTCACTGTGTCACTGTAATTGGACACAGAGCTTGATGTCACTACTTTCAGTGCATACTACACAGCACATGGGGGTGGAGGAAAAGCCCCATGATCACTCCTTGCAAAACTGCCCTTAACAGGGATTATTGCACAGGAGGAGAAAGATATATACAGTAACCCCAAAACTACTCAGGGTTACAGTAATAAACTGACACCTCAGAGGATAGAACGAATGAGGAGCTTCTGAGAGGAACATCACAATATTAACGGCATATTAAACCTAATTAGCCCTCGGGTAGGGCTATTCTAATATATAGATGGTAGGATAATTTTTTCAGAAATATTACATACGTGGTTAGCAATACTTACTGTATTACTTCGGTATTATTAATGGCAAGAGAAAAAGAATAAAGACAAATATAGCAAAAAGTAAATATTTCAATCATTTTTATTTATTTATTTTCTTTTTTTTTTTAAAGCAATGCAATTTAGATTTCAAAATATGACAGCAGATAGGAATCACTTGGCCAACATTGTCTGACCATTTTCCTCTATGGATTGGAAATGATATACTGTAGCAGTTGGCACTTTTCAACTTTTTGTCAGATGGATGTTATTATAAGAATGTCTTCAGCAGGTATTGTTACTGTTACTGGTTGTTACAGAGATCACTTGTGCAGCATCGAGTTGAAGGTTCAAAGCTCTTCATTTGCAAGCAGATTGACTCACTAATGCATCCCTGTAGCAACAAAACTAGAATAAAAAGATGTCATTTACTGACAGGTACTGTATAAACAAATTAAATATAATGAGATGGGAGATCTTAATTTGGGGGTTCTATTTTAAAAAAAATCACATATACTAAACTTTGTTATGCCGTGAGGTACCTTCCAGCGGTGAAATATACATAGTGGTCTATTTACTAAAGTGTCCCGGCTGCCAAAGGTCGGGCAAAACCAGTGCAAAAAACACATCCTTTCTGTTTTATTATTATTATTTTCATTAAACAAAAGGAATCCCCCCAAAAAACTAACTGGGAGCTTTTCCTTGAATAAATCTGGAGCAATACATTTACTGAGGGAGGGCAAAAACAGAAAAAGAGAAAAAACCTCATTGTGTAGTGTATAAACAAAATTGTATTAGAAATCAGGTAAGTATCGCACGTACATCAATATAATAAAAATTAGGCAAGACATGTTAGGGACATGTTACCACTCTGTGCTCACGAAGCCTAGAGTAGGGGCCACCAGGATGAGCGCTCCTCCCGCAGGTTCCGTGGAAACAGTGCAGACCTCTTTTAGTCATCCAAGACCTCTGTTATGGAGGGTGCAGACGCAGTAACCGCCGCCACGGAAAGGAGAAACCTCTCCGGTTTTGGCCAACCATGAAGGGGAAGTCTCTGGCCGGTTCCTTATCGTACGTGCGATATTACCTGATTCTAATACAATTTGTTATAACTACACAATGAGGTTTTTTGCGCTGTCTCTTTTTCTGTTTTTGCACTAGTTCGGTTTGTGGAGCTACACCACGAGTGCAGCAGCACTACTTCAATTTTGTTAACAGGTATCTTTGTTTATTAATCACCAAATATATCTATTCTCTATTATATATTATCGATCTATCTATCTATCTATCTATATATTAGAAACTTATGGTGTACCCCCGCTGCAGCTTGAATATGTGGCTAGGGGAGTGGTGCTGCTAGGGGCATGTAACTTAGTACACAGATAGACAGACAGAGCCCCTATTGATAGCACTCTATTCCAATGTGATATGGTGAGTTTTTAAAATAACTTTATTAATTGACAATGACGTTAAAATATTGGGGTTTAAAACGATGATTAAATATACCAAGTGTTACTGTCTCTAATGGATAAGTGTGTCCACTGACTCAGAGTGACTGAGAGAGTCAGCGTGGCTCCACCAGTGCACAGTACAGGACTATTAGGGTCCCAATGGATTCATTAGTCACACACCACTAAAGGCAACAAAGTATCTGGCGAAACACTGTATCATTTAACTATCTAAGGCAGCCTGTATGCTATTTCCCTGACACAGCGTCAAGCTCATAGGGTACAATATATACATATAGCACAACGGCAACCTAACCAGCAATTAACCTCTGGAGTGCCAGAACACTACCACACATGAAGAGCACTGCACCAAATGGGGACAGGTCTCTCAACTGAGCGATATACATACCCCAAAAGGAACAGTACTCAGCTATTCACTTGCCATCTACCTAGATTAGAGTAATAGCAGTGCCACTTTATAAACCAGTATATAATCCTACATACTAGATTTCAGTACACCCCAGGCATAATATACTTGGGATGTATATGTACTAAGCACTACACACCTACCCTAATATACCACCAACTGTACAGGGAGGTGACAGTAATACATCAACAGGGTGCATTTTGACCAAGATCTGTTTACACACAATCTTTAATATGCTTTCAGCTGCAAAGTAGCAGCATAGCATAGGTCCTACAGTAAAGAGCACTAACTAGTATCACAATACTGGGGCACTACATGTGTGGCCCTAACTGCAGACAATTAACAAGCACTCTAGTCTGTTCACTAAATACGAGGAATACTAGGGCCAGTGAACTATCCAAACACTGGACATTAACCCATTAATGTACACTCTTCTGGACACACTTATCCATTAGAGACAGTAACACTTGGTATATTTAATCATCGTTTTAAACCCCAATATTTTAACGTCATTGTCAATTAATAAAGTTATTTTAAAAACTCACCATATCACATTGGAATAGTGTGCTATGAATAGGGGCTCTGTCTGTCTATCTGTGTACTATATATATATATATATATTCACTAAGAGTACAATTATCACGATTATATGAGTGCTGATCACTTTCTTTTCTATCACATTTACCGAGGGATCGCTATAGTTCCATTCAGCTACAGGTAAAAACTAACATTGCACTTATGGGTGGATTGCGGTTTTAAAAGTAAATCCTACACCCTATTTGATGCCTTCATTTGGTACATCTGAATTCAGTATTTTGGAGATGAGGCTTCCAGAACTGGGCCCAGCAGGTGAGATTTCCTTAATGCTTTGTAAAGTGTTACCTCTGCCTCTTTCTTTCTGCTGGTTATACATCATTTAAAGGCTCTTCGACACTTATGGATTGGTTGTTGATAAACAATGACACAATATTAGGATCACGTGTTATTTCAAGTAACTTACACTTCGGGTCATCCATCACCAGAAAAATACAATGATTGAGACCTGAGTCGCAGGTTTCAATGCTGTAGGTGCACGTGCTGACATTTGGGCAGACCATCTTATGACACTTCAATGCATCCGCTGCAACTAAGACAGCACTTGAATTCTCAGAGAACACAGTATTGACTGAAAGCCCAAAGGGAAAATGTATTCAGATAACAACATTTACTCCATTACATTGTACATTTTTGCTAGTATCAAACCTATACACTTTTGAGATATATATATATATATTTTTTTTAAAACATTGTATGTTGGCTGTGCTTAGGGGCAATCACATTGGTCCTTTGGCCAGTCACTCCGCCTCAGGTCAATGTGATTGCTCCCTTGGCCCGCCCGCCCCCGCACACCTTTCATTGGCCTGCGGCCTTCGCTCACCACACCTACACCACTCCTGGGTACCCTGCCACCACCCCTCCCCTTCAACGCGCATCCTCACCTCAACCCTTCAGCTCGGGACCGCACAACGACGCCCACCGTCTCTTCACCCACACCCCCCAATGAACATGACTAGCGCACGCCCTCTCGGTACCACAGCCCCTCTCCGTCCCGCACACACTCCTGCCTACCCTGCCACCACCCCTACCCTTCACCTCAAGACAACCACGCCGGACCGCACGTTCATCGCCTCAACACCCCCACCCCGCAAAAAATACAACAACCTCTGCTACTCACTTTGGACGGCACAGGCCCTCCTCGGTACCGGACAACGGCCGCATTTTCAAACACCCAACTCCCGTACGCATCAACTTCTCCCCCCCCCCCACCGTACGCCACAACTTCCAAACAAACCTACCGTACGCATCCATTTTTCCACAACACACTCCCGCACACATCACACCGCACCCTCACGGACGCCTCCCAAAAAATATGCCGCAACAATTCCCCCGCCAGTAGCCCGCAAGCCCCCCCCCCCCCCCCCCCCTCTCGCCCGCACCCCCCCCCCCCCACCCCCCCCCCCCCCCCCCCTCCCATAGGCTGCAACACCCCCACCCCTCCCCTCCCGTAGGCTGCAACACCCCCCTTCGGGGTCCACACACTTCACCTTCACCGTCCTGCCACATGTCTGCTTGTCAATACAATCTAGGACACAACTTCACTAACACACAAACACACACCCAACAGACAACCACACACCCAACAGTCAGCCACACAACACTCACTCACCCAAACAACACAACACTCACTCACCCACACAGCACTCACTCACCCACACAGCACTCACACACACACCCAACCCTCCTGTGCTGATACGTCACACAAAACAACAGTTCAACACCCTCTTACCCCCCCACCCACGCCACAACGACCGCACCGCACAAAGGCCGCTGCCGCATATTCAACCCACCTCCCCTACCCAACGCCTCAACCCACACCCTCTCGGACGCCAAACCCCCCCGCTTCCTCTCCGTTGGAAACACACCTCTCCTTCACCGTGGTGCTAGCCACACTACACTCAACACAATGATGATTGCCACGTCTATGCTCCCCCTCCCCTTGCGTCTTAACCACCCTCCCTCCTCCCGTACAACGCAAACCCACCCCCCTCACGTGCGCCCCAACACACCACTTCCGGTGGCACCACACCTCCCACAGTCAGTCAGGTCTTCTTTGTAATAAAATATATTATGAACACCATGCAAATTGTCCCGTCTTTGTTAATTCTTGCGCAAACAACATTCATCACACACACCCAACACTCACACCCACACACACAACACTCACCCACACCCAACACTCCAACATCCACACACCAATCACCCACACACAACACACAACACACACACACCCCTCACACAAACACACGCACCCACCACTCAAACACACACACAACTCACACACACCCACTACTCACACAGACACACCCCTCACACACACACCCACCCCTCAAACAAACACACCCACCCCTCACACAAACCCACCCACCCCTCGCACAAACCCACCCACTCCTCACATAAACCCACACACCACTCACACAAACCCACACACCACTAACTCACACACCACTCACACACCACTCACTTACACACCCACCCACCACTCACCCAACCACGACTCACTCACCCACCAACCAACCCACCACTCACACACCCGCCCACCACTCATGCAACCAGTCACCCACCACTCACACACCCACCCAACACTCACACACACACACACCCAACACTCACACACACACGCACACCCACCACTCACACACCCACCCACCACTTACACACCCACCCACCCACCCAACACTCACACACACACACACCCAAC
>WSYH01012643.1:0-18458 GCA_036426205.1 Ascaphus truei | reverse complement strand
GAGATTACCGTGGCCTGACTCTCCGACCCGAGGAAGGCAAGCATGGCAATCTGTGGATGTGTTTACAGCGGAATTGATAACAGCATCTTCATTTTCTGAATCCCGCGTGTAAAGGGGAACGGGGGGCACCCCCACACGGGGAAGGGGACCCCAACACGGGGACGGGACCCCCAACACGGGGAACGGGGACCCCCCCAAACCTCTTCCCCCATATTTAAAATGCGGGGTTGTGTGTATCGTTATTCTTTATACATTTCCTTGAAGGAAAGGGATTCGGGCCACAGAACAGACAGCCATAATGTCGCTGAACACGGCAGATACAAGGGGACACGGCTGGCGGTACGTACCTGGGGTGTTGGTTGAGTTGCAGGGGGCAGTATTTTGTTGCACTGAAGGACGTACAGTCCCTCCGGACAGAAGCGCTACTCGCAGAGGATGGCCCTGAAAACCCGGGCTCCACAGGCAGGCACCGTTGATGTGGTAACACTTAGCCCCATTATGGCTAGTCGCACACTCGAGCAGTGGAACCCATATGTAACCCAAAGGGCACTCCGTCCTGGCACTGCAGGGTCCATAGCAGAGAGCGGAAAATCAACTGGGAGGGAGAGGGCACTCTATACACGATATGTAGAGAGATGCAGCACAGGACCAGCCTCCCACTCACACACACAGCCCCTACAATCCCCTCCATTCACAACACTGCGGGCAGTGCCAGCCCCCACACACGGCCCCTACAAAGCTCTCAGTGGAATCACAAATGTATTGCAATATACAGTATCATAACGTGCATGATTTTCCATACGATTTATGGTTGAAGATAGTGCGGTTGTTTGTATTGTATCACGGTGTGTTTTGTGTCAAGACACATTGGGTAATTACGTGCATTTCATTACACGACCCACATACAATACGGGCAGGTTCTGGCCAGATCCCCCTGACCACTTAGTGATTAGGAGCGATTCAGACCTCCTGGGCCAAGGTTTTCTGCACATTTCTTTTATTTAAAGTGAGATTTATGGGTCCTTACACATACATTTATGTTATCTGCGTTGAGGGCTGCATGGTTTTGTATCCGTACAAGCAGCCACTTTCTGTTCCTATGATAAATAATGGAGGTAAATGAGGATTTTAATTCCTAAAAGAGTTATATTAGTATTTTATCTGGAAGTGTTAGGGCCTTGCGAAAAAGGTCTGCCTTGACGTGGCTCGCAAGGCTTACAACGCTTTGGCCAACAGGGTTAAACTAAATGACCTATTTCAAGAGAATATAGAAGTATTGACGTTGATTTTTCATGTTGAAATGTAGCTTGGGCCTTTCCTGTCGTCTGTCCTATGATAAACACCCATGTCTCCGCCCGACAGCATCAGGAGGGGGACTTGTGTGTGTTGCCTGGTCATTCTATCTGCTATGCAGCCTAACCAGCCTGAGCTCACACCTGCTGAGATTCCATCAACAACACAACGCCTGCATCCAGCCCCCCCGTCCTCACCCCCTAAAGACCCCCACCATGTCATTACTTGAGAGACGAGATTCCTATCTGGAGCAGAGAAGAAGAGAAGCCTACGAGAACAGCAATCAGTAAGAGCAGCAGCGATGAGCGGGACATTGCTGACCGCACGCCGTGCGTGTGGGGGGGACTTGACCGCTCCAGGGGGCCAGCAGGATCTGCAGGTTGTGAATACTAAATCTTCTATGTACAGCGAGCAGGGACCTGCCACGTGTAACCCTTTCTGATACAAAGGGCCTGCTTGCCTATCTGATCGGAAGAAAGATCAATATAGGTCCAGCCTTTCTCCCCAAGAGCGTCTTTTAGTGGGAACAGGAAATTAAGCACTCTTTAAAATACACGTACATCATTATAATTATACTTTCAATCCCTTTCACTGCAGGGGGCCTGCACATAGAATGTCGGGCCTAATTATATATGTCTATTGGATCTATGGCAAGGAACAAGTATCAATGTAAATAACTGTAGTGGAGATGCTACTTTCTGTGTGCATCCCCCGATGTCACCCTTCTATGGTTTGATATAGGTAGTACAGTAGATACGGCAGGGCTCTGCACGTGATTTGCTCTATCCAGCGAAGAACAGTAGTTGAACGATCATTATCTCCTAGTAGACAGATCTGGAATTAAATATGACGACTCAAGTCTTTTGCATAATAGCTTTCCCTCCCCCTGCCCCCCCCAAACAAGCAATTCCGGCGAACTGTTTAGTTTAGAGATCAAACAGCTCAGCCTGTAATGAAATATACAAAAAAACCCTATTAATGAACATCACGGGATAATGGAGGCGGGAATCGCTGCAGGCGCAACAGCTCCCCAACACGGCGGGATCGGTCCCTCCCCAAACACGGGCGGGTCCGAGTGTCACTCCCCAAACGCGGGCGGATCCGTCACTCCCCAACACGGGCGGGATCGGGTCAAATCGCAACACGGGCGGGATCCGGTCAATCCCCAACGCGGGCGGGAATCGGTCACCCCCAACACAGGGCGGGATCCGGTCACTCCCAACACAGGCGGGTCGGTCACTACCCAACGCGGGCGGATCTGTGGTCCCATCACAAAAGGAGGGCGGGATTCCGGTTAATCCCCAACGCGGGCGGGGTACGCGGGGCGGGATCGGTCATCCCCAACGCGGCGGGATCCGGGTCACTCCCAACGCGGGCGGGATCCGGTCCACTCCCCAACACGGATGGGAATCGGTCACTCCACAATCACTCCAAAGCTTCATTCTATTGGGTTTTGCAGGGGCCCTGTGCTGAAGCTGGACTGACTGAGCCACCGGTGCTGAAGCTGGGACTGACTGAGCCAACCTGTGCTGGACGCAGATATCCTGAAAACCTGACCCTGTTGTGGCCGTTGAGGAATGGAGTTGGCCGCCCTGTATTAGAGCATTAAAAATGCTCCAGTAGTGACTATTCCACTAAGCTGACGAAATCATTACAAGAGTTTTAAACCCATCGTAATAATGATCAGCGTGGCGTTGGTTAATGATATGCTGCTCAATAATAGATCGTAAAGACTCGAAATGTACGTGCGTGCAGAGACAAATCTCGTGATGTGCCGCGTTCACGCGCTGCGTGTTACACTGGGGGTTTCCTGCCTACACAGCAAAAATTTATTATATTATTACTATTATTATTTGGCAATATAATTGTGAGCACATTTCACACGCCCTAGGCAGTCTGACCCTGCCCTTCCCCATGATCCCTTAGCATACAGCGCTTCCTGATTGCAGTCGGGGGATTCTGGTAATGCATGCAAATAAGCACGCAGTGTCACCTTTGTCCTTATCCATTTTTAACATGGGGCCTTGTAAGCTTATACCTCCGCCATTTACACAGTAAACAGAGATGTTCACACGCCTCTAAGAAACAAGTTATCCCGAATCAGCATGGTGTGCGGTGTCTCTATCTATATGTGAGGCGTCTCCATTTTGCGTATTTAATTTTAATTAAGTAAAATCTTTAATAAACTCAGAGTCCGTAAAACTTGAGGCAGGGAACATCACCGTTGTTATTGTATATACAGGACCCCCTTTCCCCCTGCCACCACATGTTAGAGATTCTCTATATATTGTCTTTGGTTGGGTTATGTTTGTTGTATATCTATCTCGCCGCATTGCACCACAGCTTCAGACCGCCTTGGGTGAGTGTTAGAGCACCAGTAAACCCATCACAGACAGGTTCTACCTTTAGGGTCTCGTCAGTGTGAGGCTGGTTATACTGCTTGCGATATGAGCTGGGATAGATGGTTGTTTAATATTATAGAGATTATTACTATTCGCACGCTGTGCTGACAGGGGTAAATCCTAGTTCGTGAACTTTTCAGTAAAACTCTTGGTTCTGAAGTCAGACGCCTTAGCGGATTGGGATAACATAATAAGTGTAGGTGCAAACCCCCGACAGAGTCTGGTGGCCTGGTGGTGATTCCGGGGATTTTATCTGGATCCACTGCTCTCACGACGCTGCATTCTCAACGATCCACTCTTGCCGGCCAGAGTTCCTCTGGTGTATTCCCTCCCATGCGCATGTTGCAGAGTTATGTGTGTGTAATACGCGGCGGCAGTGCGGGGCACTCGTTGGCAGCAGAGGAGCACGCTTATGCTGCCTGTCCTAATGTGAAGCGCTCTTACAATACGCAGGAGAGTCGGGGGTAAGTGACCCGAGCGTTTGAGCTGAGAAACACCCTCCTGCGTAATGCGTGGGGTGAGTTATCTTAGGGCAGGGGGGCCAACCCCAGTCCTCAAGAATCTCCAACAGACAGGTGTTCAGGATATCCCTGCTTCAGCACAGGTGGCTCAATCAGTCCTGCGTCAGCACAGGGTGCTCAATCAGGTCTAAGTTTCGATTGAGCCAATTGCTGCTGAGAGATATTCTTTAAAGCTTGACCTGTGGGGGGGGGGGGAGGGGGGGGGGGGGGGCGGAGGAGGGATCCCCCTGGTTAGGGCGCTGCCCACTGAAGCCAGCGGTTAGTTAGCACGGACGGACCAGTCTCGGCTCTATGGAGTAGCAATGATGGGATGCTGGATAAGGTCTGCGGGCCCCCACACTGGCTCCTAGGAGGTCCCCAGGTGACTTGTATCTAGTAGTAAGAGGGTTACCTTCCGCGGTTTAACCAGCGGCCACACTGGCACGCCCAGTCACTGGGTTCACATTGGCCACGTTGTGACACTGGCACTCCTGGCTTCAGTCGCCCGAACTTCCCAGAGGGGGCACGGCTGGGCACAGACAAAGCCCTGCACAGGATGGGGAGATAAAGGGTCATGCCGGGAGAGAAACCGCCTCTCTCGCTGCAGTGTGCTGTGCCGTGCCACGTTCTGGAGGCCCCCCCAGTGCCTGTTCTAGAGTGCAGGTGCATCATTCTGGAGCGCAAGGGCCATCGTTGTGGTGGAGATGCGCAGTGCCATTTTCGGAGTGGCAGTTGCCATGTTCTGGATTGCAGTGCCATGTTCTGGAGCGCAGTGCCCATGTTCAGGAGCGCAGTGCCATGTCTGGAGCGCGTGCCATGTTCTTGGAGAGCAGTGCCATGTTCTGGAGCGCAGTTGCCGGTTCTGGAGCGCGGTGCCGTGTTCTGCAGCGCAGAGTGCCATGTTCTGGAGCGATGTGCCATGTTCTGGAGCGCCGTGCCTGTTTCTGGAGCGCGAGGGCCATGTTCGAGCGCAGTGCCATGTTCTGGAGCGCAAGGGCCATGTTCTGGAGCGCTGTGCCATGTTCTGTGAAGCGCAGTGCCATGTTGGAGAGGCAAGTGTCATGTTCTGGAGCGCAGTGTCATGTTCTGGAGCGCTGGGCATGTTCTGGAGAGCAGCGGCATGTTTGTGATGTGTTAGGGCGCAGGGCCATGTTCTGGAGCGCAGTGCCATGGCTGTGATGTGTTAGGTGTGCAGTGCGAGTTGTGGTTGTGTGAGGTGTGCAGTGTGATGTTGTGGGGTTGTTAGGGTGCAGTGCGATGTTGTGGTGTGTTAGGGTGTGAAGTGCGATGTTGTGAGTGTGTTAGGTGCGCAGTGCGATTTTTGGGTTGTAGTGCGCAGTGCAATAATCTTAATTGTTTGTGTGTATGTTAGAGTGCAGTGCAATGTTGTGGTCTGTTAGGTTGTGCAGTGTGATGTTGTGGTGTGTTAGGTGTGCAGTGCGATGTTTGTGGTGTTTAGGTGTGCAGTGCGATGTTGTGGTGTGTTAGGTGGGCATGCGATGTCTGATATAGTGTGTACAGTTCGTAGAAGTAACCGCGGTTGTGGATGTCACTTGTATTGATTTGTAGAAGTGTGTTTGTTAGTGTTGAGTGATTGGTTGTGAGCTGCATGAGTTGTTGTGTTGTGTAACGTGTGTGCAGTATTGCTATGAGTTAAAAGATGGTTTTGTGAGCTGCGTTAGTGGAACAGTTACAGAGTGAAAGCGTGTGGTGTGTGGGTTTGTAATAGTGAGACCGGGATGGATTGCTGAATGTATGGTGTGAGAGTAGTTGTGACACACACAGGATTTCGTACCATTTCCAGCCTGCCGGACACGCGCACTCGCCGGTCACATGATGGCACACCCCTCCGTTGGCACGGGCAGCGCAACTCACACAGAGCGACGTGACTCCCGGCCGGGCACCTCTCCTAGCAGCTACAACAAACACAAACAATTACACACACGTCACAAATAGCACGGCAAGTTCTGCGTACAGTCTGGCAATGTGTACATCCCTGCGCACACAACCCCGTCTGCAATGGGTGCATCCTGTGTACCACAACACATCCCGTCTGCAATGTGTACATCCCTGCGCACACACACCCCGTCTGCAATGTGTGTCCCTGCCACACACACCCCGTCTGCAATTTGTGTGCATCCCATGCGTTACACACCCACACACACCCCGTTCTGCAATGTGTGCATCCCTGCGTACACACCACACAACCCGTTGCAATGTGTGCCTCCCTGCGTTACACACACATCCCGTCTTTTGCATGTGGTGTGCATCCCTGCGTACACAAACCCCGGTCTGCAAGTGTACATCCCTGCGCACACACACCCCGTCTCAATGTGTGCATCCTGCGTACAAACACACACACAACCCCGTCTGCAATGTGTGCATCCCTGCGTACACACACCACCCCGTCTGCAATGTGTGCATCCCTGTGTACACACCCACCCCATCTGCAAGTGTGAACATCCTGCGTACACACACCCCGTGTCTGAATGTGTACATCCCTGTGTACAACCCACCCCATCTGCAATGTGTGATCCCTGCGTACACACACCCCGTCTGCAATGTGTGCATCCCTGCGTACACACCCACCCCGTCTGCAATGTGTACAATCCTGTGTACACACACCCCCTCTGCAATGGTACATCCCTGCGCACACACACAACACCCCGTCTGCAAAGGTGGCATCCTGCGTACACCCCACCCCGTCGCAATTGTGACATCACTGTGCTACACACACACACCTCGTCTGCAAGGTGTCCCATCCCTGCATACACAGCTCCACTGTTGTGGTATCCCAGCTTCTGCGGTGTGTGTATCCCGGGTTTCATGCGTGTGGTGTGTGCCACTCCTGCGGATGGTGTGTGTATGCCAACTTCCTGCTGTGTGTGTTCTGTTCCCGCGTGAGCTGTGTGTGTTCTCCTGTCGTTACATTTGTGTCACCACTGTAACATTGCTAGGATACCACCCTGTAAACATGTTAGGAGACACACTTGTAACATGTTAGGATACACACTTGAACAATTGCTAGGATACACACTGTAACATGCTAGGATACACACTGAACATGCTAGGATACAACTGTAACATGTAGGATTACAACACTGTAACATGTTAGGAGTACCACACTGTAAAAATGGTTAGGCTACACACTGTTAACATGTTAGGATTACACACTGTAACATGTTAGGTTAACACTGTAACATGTTAGGATAAAACTGTAACATGTTAGGATACACAGTGAACATGTTAGGATAACACTGTAAACGTTAGGCTACACACTAACATGTAAGATACACACTGTTGTTAACATGTTAGGATACACACTGTAAACCAGTAGGATAACACGGTGAATGCTAGGATACACACAGTAACATGTTAGGATAACACTGTTAAAACATGTAGGAATACACACTGTAAAATGTTAGGATACACACTGTAACAGCTTAGGATACACACTGTAACATGCTAGGATACACAACTGTAACATGCTAGGATACACACTGAACATGACTAGGATACACAATGTACACATGCTAGGATACCACACTGAAATGCTAGGATCACACTGTAAACATGTTAGGATACACACTGTGAAATGCTAGGCTACACACGGTGACAGGCTAGGAACACACTGAACAGTGTTAGGATCACACGTAACATGTTAGGATACACACTGTAACAGGCAGGATACACCACTGTAAACATGCTAGGATACACTGTAACATGTTAGGATACACACTGTAACCTGTTAGGATACACACTTGTAACAGGTTAGGATACACACTGATAACATGTTGGGATACACACTGAACATGCTAGGATAAACACCGGTAACATGCTAGGATAACAGCCTGTAAAGCTAGATACACACGTAACATGTTAGGATACACACTGTAACATGCTAGGATACACACTGGTAACATTGCTAGGATACACACTGTAACATGTTGGATACACACTGTACATTGTTAGGATGCACCTGTAACACGCTAGGATACACCACTGTAACACGCTAGGATCACACTTGTAACACGTAGGATACACACGTAACATGTTAGGATACACACTGAACCTGCAGGATCACACACTGAACATGCTAGGATGCCACACTGTGAAACAGCTAGGATACACACTGTAAATTGCTAGGTACACCATACTTTGGGATGGGTGTAAATTAGGTTACCAATCAATCACATAATATTATATCTGGTGTGGCTGAATATGGAAGCATAAAAAAACGTGATGGGGGGACAAAAAGGGATGCCAAGTCTGCTCATTTCAAGTTATTACAGGCGGTTGTAAATTAATTTGGACCATTGAGCAACCAAAACAACCCCCAACGCCGCACCAACAGTAAACCCTTTACACCCCGTGAGGAATCACCAGACGCACGGCCGATGGTTGATAACCCGACGGGGATACTCACAAGGATTCCTGTTAACCCGGGCGCACAGCGGCACTCCGGTCCTGTGGTCTACACGTAGCCCCGTTCTGGCACTGGCACCGCAGATGGCAGGCTTTGCCGGAGGCCGGGGGTCACACCAGTCTCGGCAGGAGCCAGCCCTGTAGCCCTCAGCGCCAGACACAGGCGCCCGTGGATGGGGTTACACAGCGCCTCGTTCTGACCACTGGCAGCGGTTGGTTACGCAAGTGCGGTCCCCAATGTTCACTGTTCACAACCTGCGGGGGGGGGAGGTGGACACACACAATAAACCACAACTTAACCTACACTGTCACAGCCTGCCGGGAACACAGAAGATAACACAACTTTACCTACAACTGTCACAGCCTGGCCGGGGGACACACACAACAGATAAACACAATTTACCTACACGTCACACCTGCGGGACCACAACACAGATAAAACACAACTTTACCTACACTGTCACAGCTGCGGGACACAACACACAGATAACAAACTTTACCTACACTGTCACCATCACACACACACTAGAGGATTCTGGTACGGTTTACCCACAACTTGTCATCTTACACTTCCGGGTTAAAACCAATCCATAAAAAATCAACTAAAAGGCAATTTTAGCCCGCAGTCCTACTAAGTTGCACGTACCACAGCAACACACGGGAGTATGGAAATAGTGATAAAAGGAGGGGGGGAATCAGGTCAGCCACTTGGGATGCCCTCAAAGGGGGGTCTAAGTAAAAGAAGAATAGCAAACAATGGGTGCCTAAGGGTGCTATGGTCCCATACGGAGTAACTGTCTGAGAAAAAGAGAGTCAAGCGCACCACAACATGAGAAGAAATCAAAAGGCAGCCAAAAAAGGTCATTTAATGACTTAGAATTCAATGTTGCATCCAACGTGTCGGGTGCCCATGCACCTTCATCAGTGAGGGGCCGCCTCCCTGATGAAGGGGGGGATCACTGGATGTGAGGTTTGCACTTCCTGATGAGGGGGCGTCCCTGATGAGGTGCATCCCGGATGAAGGAGGGCCTCCTGATGAAGTGCATCCCCTGATGAAGGTGCACCCTGATGAAGGGCACCCCTGAGTAAGGTTGCACCCCTTGATGAAGGGGCCACCCTGATGGAAGGGGAATCCCTGATGAAGGTGATCCTGATGAAGGGTATCCCATGATTAAGGGGGAAGTTGAATTCCTTGGTTGCAACATTGACCTTTTTATAGTATTAAATGACCTTGGTAGCTAACTTCTGATTTTTTCTTCATTTTTGGGGTGATGACTCCAATTTTTTCAGTATGGAAAATAGAAAGTTGTGCACCATAACACCAAATCAAATGCGGTTATTGTTATTTATTGGTATTACCGATTTGCTCTGCTTGACCTACGAGTCCGAGGTGGAGGGTAAACCAATTCCATTCAATAAATCGAGTGAGACGATTTGATTGGTTTAAGAAAGTGGTGATACCAGCCATAACTCTGTCACTATCCCTCTGACAAAGCGGATTTGCAAACTCAGGCAGTTCCGTGTGACGTTTGACTTCCGCGGCCTTTCCTTTCCCGTGATAAATAAAAGGGGGGCCCGGTTGCTCCCAGTTTAAAGAAGATACATGACACGCTCTTGGATTTTTCGCTCTCGCTGCCACTTGTGAATAGTGTAGTGAGAGATAGTGGCGAGAAGGGGGAGGATAGTGAGATAGTGATAGATTGTGAATAAAGTGATAGTGATAGATAGTGTAGATAGGGAGAGAAGGGAGAGAAAGGGAGGAGAGAAAGGGAGAGAGGAGGAGGGAGAGATAGGAGAGCTAGGGAGAGATAGTGAGGAGATAGTTGAAGATAGTGATAGTGATAGATAGTGATAGGATAGATAGTGATTAGTGATAGATCGTGATAGATAGGGAGAGATAGTGAGAAGATAGTGATTAGCGAGAGAGATAGTGAGATAGCGATAGTGATAGATCGTTAGTGATAGATAGTGATGATAGTGGAGAGAAGAGATATTGATGATAGTGATAGATGATAGATAGTGATAGATAGTGATAGTATTAGATAGTGATAGTGAGATATAGTGATATATAGTGAATAGTGATAGATAGTGATATTGATAGATAGTGGAGATAGTAGTGATAGATATTGATAGTGGCTAGTGAGAGATAGAGAGTGATAGGGATAGATAGTGATAGAAGTGAGAGATAGTGATCGTGATAGATAGTGATAGATGTGAGAGTAGTGATAGTGATAGATAGTGAGAATAGACGCAGGGTTATCAGAGACTCAGGGATTTGCTTAAGCTTTCTCGAAAAGGAAAAAAAAATCACCAGTCATTTGTAACGCAAAAAACGAAGGTATAAAATGTATAAAATGTAAAATGGCCTGTAATGTGCCTCAATTCATCCCGACCGGGGCCCGTCTCTGCAAAACAGCGACAGGCGTTCCTACACGGGGACATCCATTCAGTGGCGCGCGAAGCAATGTGTATCTGGGCGAGCAATGTGTATCTTGCAGAGCAATGGTATCTGTTGCAGAGCAATGTGTAATCTGTGCAGAGCAATGTTGTATTCTGTGCAGAGGCAATGCAAGTGTATCTGTGCAGAGCAATGTGTACTGTGCAGAGCAATGTGTATCTGGGGAGAGTCAATGTGTATATGTGCAGAGATGTGTATGATGTGCAGAGCAAGGTTGTACTGTATCTGTGCAGAGCAATGTTGTATCTGTGCCAGAGCAATGTGTATCTGTGCGAGCGATTCGTGTATCTGTGCAGAGCAATTGTGTATCTGTGCAGGCAATGTTGTATCTGTATGCAGAGCAAGGTTGTATCTGTGCAGAGCAAGTGTACTGTATTGTGCAGAGCAATGTTTTCTGGGCAGAGCAATGGTGATTCTGTGCAGCGAAATGTATTCTGTGCAGAGTATATAGTTAATGGGTATCTGTGCAGAGCAATGATTATCTGTGCAGAGCATGGTGTATTGTTGCAGAGCAATGTTATAATTGTGCAGAGCAATGTGATCTGTGAGAGCAAATGGTATCTGTGAAGAGCAATGAGTATATTGTGCAGAGCTAGCAATGTGGATATGTGCGAGAGCATGTGTTCTGCAGAGCAATGATGTCTCTGTGCAGGCAAGGTGTATTATCTGGCAGCGAATGTGTATCTGTGCAGAGCAAGTGTAGCTGTGCAGAGCAATGTAATTTGTTTGAAGAGAATGTGTATTGTGTACAGAGCAATGTATATCGTGCAAACAATGTGTTATCTGTGGCACAAGCAATGTATATCTGTGCGAGCATGTGTATCTGTGGCGAGCAATGTGTATCTGCAGAGCAATGTGTATCTGTGCAGAGCAATGTATAATCTGTTGCAGAACAAGGTTGTATCTGTGCCAGAGCAAGGGTATCTGTGCACAGACAATTATACTCTGTGCACGCAATTGTATATGTGCAGAGCAATGTGGATCTGCAGAGCATTGTATCTGGGTGCAGAGCAAGGTATGTGCAGAGCAATGTGTATCTGTCAGAGCAATGTGTATCTGTGCAGAGCAATGGTGTATTGTGAGAGCAATGTGGTATCTGTGCAGAGCAATGTGTATTGCTGCAGTAGCAATGGATCTGTGCAGAGCAATTGGTATCGGTGCAGAGCAATGGTGTATCTGTGCAAGAGCAGCAAGTATATCTGTGCGAGCAATGTGTATTGTGCACTGCAGATCAGTGAGTTTATAGTTAAATAAACAGAGTTATATATGATAAAAAAAAGCAGCGTTTAATCTCCCGTCGATAAGCGGAATTAGGCTTTACTCATTTCTTCCTCAAAACCAGTGTGGCAAAAACTTTTGGGGCGCGCAAACGGGGCGCGCAAACTGGGGCACGCAAACTGGGGCGAGCCTCACACTCACTTACTGATTCTTGGATGTTCATGAGTTGGCACTCAGAGACGTATGCTGTAATTGATGATATTGTGGGGAAGTTTAAAAGTATGGCTGCATTTCCTCGGCTTGCAAAAAAAAATGGACCCTTCTTCCTAATCACCCCGTGTGACCCCTACCTTCCTATAACCCCGTGTGACCCAGTAAATTCCTAATCACCCCCGTGTATCCTCTAAACTTCCTAATCACCCCGTGTTGTGACCCCTAAACTTCCTAATCAACCGGGTTGTGACCTCTCTAAAATTTCCTATCACCCCGTGTTGTGACCCTAAACTTCCTAATCAACGTGTTGACCTCTTAAACTCTAATCACCCCGTGTGACCCCTAACTTCCTATCACCCCGTGTGACCCCCCTTAAACTTCCTAAATCACCAAGGTGACCCTACAAATTCCTAATCACCCCGTGTGACCCCTAAACTTCCTAATCACCCCGTGTGACCTCTAAACTTACGAGAACACACATTATTCCTAAACAAACCCCCATTCGGAGGCACAGAATCATTACAGGAGGAAACCCCGATACAAAGCAGGTAGCGCGCCCCCCCCCCATCCCCCCCATCCCCCCTGCAAACCTCCAACTGCGGGGACTCACAGCACGCAGACCCTGTGTCGCGACGGTGCGGCGCTTATCGAGGTCACAGAGACGCAATGTCCAGACAATAATACGCAGCACATCGCTCCGTCTGCCATGACTTTCTTTGGCATATATATATGTGACAATTGATTTCCTTTTTCTAATTAATAATTGTAATTATGATGCGCTAAATATACCCGACAGCTGGGAGCGGATTAATCAGAGGTTATTGATCGGCTGCAGAGTCCTGCCGATGTTTGTGATGTTATTGATTTGCAGGCGACAGGCGGAGGACAGCAGCCGCTGAACCCCCAGCGGGTAGTCTGTGCCAGTCCTGGCAGTCACCGGGGCACAGCGTGTGCCACGCTCACACCTGCCAAACTCCCTTCTCTGGAGCGCTGGCAAAGCCCGCAGCAATGCTTTGCAAAGCGAAATAATGCAACGAGGTGAGTGTGGAGCCCGAGGCCAGCACAGGGCTGGGGTTTTATTGCAGATATGATAAAATCTACGTTCAATTATCAGCCAGCAAAATCATTACTTTATCGCAGGGAATGGCAGCCAGCATTTTACTGCCCTATAAGTCTACTCATTACAGCAGACAACCCCCCAAGTGTTCCTGTTACAAGAGAAAGGAAGCCACCGAGTACAGAGGAAAATATATCTCACCCGAGATGAGTTGTTGTTTTTAAAGGGAAGATTGCAAATCGTTATTACAACATACACAGCACTGCGAACCTGTCCGGCAGTGAAGGGGTTAAATTAGTTTTCACTGTGGGGTATTCAAAAAGAAACCCCCCTGCCCTCCCAGACGTGTTACGCTGTCCAGAGAGGTATGGTCCTGTATCTTATCCAGGTTTGTTCTGTTTAACTCATAACCAAACCCCACATCCCGGCGACAAACAGCAGAGACACAACGTATCCACACACACACTATTTTCTTGGGAATGACACTTAATAACGACGTTATGCCCCAAAATCAGAGTCCTGTATACAGATCTCCCCACATCTGTCTCGTGTTTTTAGTAACTACAGAAATGTCACTTGGATTTTGTATGGTGGCGAAACCACCAATGTTGCTTAAAATGGAAAGTTCCGGTCTAGTTGAAGGTTCCGTTACCTTCTAGATCTGGGTTTCCTGCACACCGCAGAAACTTTCCGCCTTGGACACATTCTGATAGAAGATTGGTGCTGCCTCTGTCATCAATGCAGCATTTTGTGCCACGGACAGCAGGTGAGACACTGACAGCAGGTGAGACACTGACAGCAGGTGAGACACTGACAGCAGGTGTGCCACTTGAACAGCCAGGTCCGAGCCTGGCAGCAGGTGAGGGACATGAGTTAACAATGACACAGCCATACGGTTGGCCAATGACCTCAGCAGCGTGAGACTGACAGCAGGTGTGCCACTGACAGCAGGTGAGACACTGACAGCAAGTGAGACACTGATAGCAGGTGAGACACTGATAGCAGTTGAGACACTGACAGCAGGCGAGACACTGACAGCAGGTGAGACACTGACAAGCAGGTGAAACACTGACAAGCAGGTGGGACACTGACAAGCAGGTGGGACACTGACAGCATTTTGTGCCACTGACAGCAGGTGAGACACTGACAGCAGGTGAGACACTGACAGCAGGTGAGACACTGACAGCAGGTGTGCCACTGACAGCAGGTGAGACACTGACAGCAGGTGTGCCACTGACAGCAGGTGTGCCACTGACAGCAGGTGAGACACTAACAGCAGGTGAGACACTGACAAGCAGGTGTGCCACTGACAGCAGGTGAGACACTGACAGCAGATGAGACACTGACAGCTGGTGAGACACTGACAAGCAGCGTGTTGTATATTTATTTTGTGCTATTTATCACTAGATTTGTGGGTTTCTGGTAGTGTTTTTCAATCCCAAAGGTCATTTGAAAATTGTACCAATACAGAAGAATTTACAATACATCTGATCTCAGACGCGCTATTAGAGAGGGTTGGGGTTCCTTACAATGCATCAGATCTCAGACGCGCTATTAGAGAGTGTTGGGGTTCCTTACAATGCATCTGATCTCAGACATGCTATTAGAGAGGGTTGGGGTTCCTTACAATGCATCTGATCTCAGACGCGCTATTAGAGAGGGTTGGGGTTCCACAGAATTTCACAATACAATTATAAGGTTCCTTAACCAAAAAAAAGATTGAACACTTCTGGTTTATGGTATTAAAGAAATCATAGATCATGTCATAACTTATCATCTGAGATCTGACTCCAAAAGACTGTTTCTGGTTCCAAGGCTCAACAAAGTATCCGGCCGCTCCTCGTTCTCTTACCGTGCACCCCAAAACTGGAACAGCCTACTGGAGACTCTCACATCCACCACCAGTTTAAGTTCTTTCAAAACCAAAGCTGTCTCACATTTTAATCTGGTCTGTAACCTTACTATATATTATATTTAACTGTGCATGCTATGTCTTGTATATAATGTATACCCTGTTCACTTATGTAACTGTATTTGTAACCATGTATTATTTGTCATTTTAACACTATGCCCAGGACATACATGAAAACGAGCGGTAACTCTCAATGTATTACTTCCTGGTAACACATTTTCTAAAAAAAATAAAATATTTGGGGCGGCTTCCTTTATTTGCATCTCTAGTTGGACTATAGTTTTAGAAGTGCAACAAGGCACTGCAGGGGATGGGTTATTCACTAGTCTCGTTCCCGGAAGTGGAAGGGTTAAGCTCCTGCAGACTTCTGCCTGGCAATGCTTTTGGCTCTGACACTTTGCTGCATGATCCTCGTGTTCCTGCAGCTTCTGGTTCCAAGGTTTGTGCCCAGAGATTCTGCTAATTAATTATGTATTATTCCTGGGCCAGATCTAATGAGTAAGCAGAGAGCAGGCAGCGTCCGTGCTAGCGCCCGGAATGAAAGGGAGGCACGCCGGGCTCTGAGAGGGTCTCCCGGGGGGGGACGTTGGATTCTTCTGCGTGGGGCGGCACTTTTTTTTCTTTTAACCCCTTCCCTGCAACACTTTGCAAAGCAAAATAAGAACATGTAAATCAATGCCCTCTGTAGTATGTTGTGCCATAAAGGGGGTTACAGCGCTGCCCCTGCTTACCAAGACATGTAGGGCTCACATGTTACAGGCATGTTAGATATTTTAATAGTCATTGAGTGAGACCACCCTTCCAATGAGGGAGACCGCCCTTCCAATGAGGGAGACTGCTCTTACCAATGAGGGAGACCGGCCTCCCAATGAGTGAGACCACCCTCCCAATGAGTGAGACCACCCTCCCAATGAGGGAGACCGCCCTCCCAGTGAGTGAGGCCGCCTTCCCAATGAGTGAGACCACCCTCCCAATGAGTGAGACGGACTCCCAATGAATGAGACCGACTCCCAATGAGCGAGACTGCCTCCCAATGAGTGAGACTCCCTTCCCATTGTGTGAGACTGCCTCCCAATGAGTGAGACTCCCTTCCCAATGTGTGAGACTGCCTCCCAATGAGTGAGACTGCCCTCCCAATGTGTGAGACTGCCTCCCAATGAGTTAGACTGCCTCCCAATGAGTGAGACCGCCCTCCCAATGAGTGACACCGCCCTCCCAATGAGTGAGACTGCCTCCCAATGTGTGAGACTCTCTTCCCAATGTGTGAGACTGCCTCCCAATGAGTTAGACTGCCCCCCCAATGAGTGAGACCACCCTCCCAATGAGTGAGACCAGCCTTCCCAACGAGTAATAAAGCGCAAGAGCGCGAAACACGTAGGTGGGTATTTCTACCTATTTATGCTTATGTGAGCTGAATAAATAATATTTTTATGGGAGTTACCCTGACATGATCATCGTTGTTCCCGTCCCGTTGGGGCTGTGCTCCGTTGCACGCGGATAGCGTTTGGACACTCTTTTCAATGGACTTCGCATGCTATTAGCATTTGCCAGATCTACTGAGAGGGCTTTAAACTAAGGTAACCTTGTGATTGTTACTCCCTCATACATATTCCCTTAAAATTTGCCGAGGTGAGAGTCATAGATTGTGCTATATATTGTGTTGGGCTCCACTAGCGTGAATTCTCGCCAGCCTTTATCCTGGACGGTTTATGTGGGTCACTATAGGCATTTCTGGACATTACTGACTTAATATTGGAAATTCCATAGAGTACAGAAACTGACGGGGCACCATTTCAACACTGGACTGTACTGTTCCCGACGCATAAGACTGCCCTTCCCAATGAGTGAGACCAAACTCCCAATGAGTGAGAATGGCCTTCCCAATGAGTGAGCCTGCCCTTCCCAACGAGTGAGACTGCCCTCCCCATGAGTGAGACTGCCTTCCAAAAAACTTGAGCCCTTCCCTAGAGTGTGAGACTCACTTCCCAAATGTGTGAGGACTGCCCTCCCAATGAGATGAGACTCCCACCAGACAGTGAGATCGCTCCTTCCAACAAGTTGAATGCCTTCAACCTCCTCCCATGAGCGAGATCCCCTCCCAATTTAGGCGACCACAGCCCTTCCATCGAGTGAGACCAAAATCCAATGAGTGAGACATCCACTACCATGATGAGATGCCCTCCATTGAGTGGAGACTCCCCTCCCAATGATGTGAGACTGCACCCCCAATGAGCATGAGACTCCCTCCCATGAGGGACACAGCCCTTCATCGAGACCAAACTCCCAATGAGTTGAGCCTGCCTTCCCAACGAGTGAGACTGCCCTCCCCCATGAGTGAGGCTGCCTTCCAACAAGTGAGCGCCTCTCCCTATGGTGAGACTCCCATTCAAATGTGTGAGGATGCCCTCCCAAGAGTGAGACTCCCCTACCAATGGAGGTCGCCCCACAAGTGAGCTCCTAGCGGACTCTCCAATTAGGGGCAGTCCAGGACCAACTCCAAGAGACGCCTTCCCATCAGTGGAGGTGACCAAATCCCAATGAGTGAGACTCCCCTACCAATGAGTGAGACTGCCCTCCCAATGAGTGAGACTCCCCTCCCAATGAGTGAGACTGCCCTCCCAATGAGCGAGACTCCCTCCCAGAGGGACACAGCCCTTCCCATCGAGACCAAACTCCCAATGAGTGAGCCTGCCCTTCCCAACGAGTGAGACTGCCCTCCCCATGAGTGAGACTGCCTTCCCAACAAGTGAGCGCCTTCCCTATGAGTGAGACTCCCTTCCCAATGTGTGAGACTGCCCTCCCAATGAGTGAGACTCCCCTACCAATGAGTGAGACTCCCTCCCATTGAGGGACACAGCCCTTCCCATCGAGACCAAACTCCCAATGAGTGAGACTGCCCTTCCCATCGAGTGAGACCAAACTCCCAATGAGTGAGACTCCCCTACCAATGAGTGAGACTGCCCTCCCAATGAGTGAGACT
>WSYH01012642.1:0-18459 GCA_036426205.1 Ascaphus truei | reverse complement strand
ACATGTAAACTGTGGGTCTGGATTTTCCATCCACCAGCCCGAGTTAATGGAAGCTGTGGAAACGGATTATTTTGCACTATTCCTGCACTTTCTGACCTAAAACCGGGCAAAAAGCTGCCTAATATCTTTGGACTATGTCACATTATATATATTATATATATATATATATAGTATATATAATAATATAATAATATATATATATATATTAGATCTATTAATTAAACACAGAATAGGTGCCGCAGTCAAATCATCTCTGAGAGACCTAATAGTACACAAAACCAGACATCAAGGTAAAAGGGTAAAAGTTACCTTCTGGCGGTGCTACTGACCCAATTAAATTCATAAACACAAAAAGAAAAAGAAGGGTCAAAACAAAGGAGCACTCAAATAGTATGTAATAGAAAAATAGAAAATGGACTTTATTAGCAATGCATCATAAAAACACAAGAGACAAACTCAAACACATACCACATAAAAAACTGCTGCAAAATATAATTGATAATAACTAAACACAAATCAACCCCTAACCTGGAAAGAACAAATAGTAAGAGTTCCAACAGAACATAACAGAACCAGGGGAAAGAAAATTCCCCTAGTAATGTAACAAAGATCGGCCGATCAAAGTGAGAACTCAAAAAATTATTTAAATGGACAAACCAGAGCGCAGAAAAATTAATCAAAAAACTAAAACATTACAGATTAATCAGATATCTAAAACATTACAGATACTGCATAGAATAACACAATAACATAACAGTCACAGAATAATAATTGCTGGGGAAGATATGTGTAACAAACAGCAGAAAATACCCAAATGGCTGAAAAAATAATAATAAATAATAGGAGTAAAGCCACAAGGGTAAGTTTACAAAGGACCCTGTGAAAAATGCTGGAACAACCAAACGGAAGAAGCCTCTCGGCAAAACGGCCGTCGGAGTGGAGCAGAGACAACCCTCTCACTACCCCCAGACCCGTGTGGAATGCATGGACTACACTGATGCTATTTTCTCTACGCTGGGACTTCCGTAGCTGGTCTGTACTGTGCTGCTTTGTCTGCCTTACATTTGCAGCGCTTACTGATGCTGGGCTGCTAGACCATGGGCAGAAAAAAATGGAGAGTGTAACTCCTAAGATCCATATGCTAAACAATCATATGTTGTAGTATGCAATCACTGTCCAGGTAGAGCTAAGGATTGGAGTCTCCAAGCAGGTATAAGGTATAAAGTGCATATAGTATACGCGTGGGGTGGTTATATTAGTACTGCTGCGACACACTTTATTCGAGCAAATACCCAGTATGTACCTGGCAGATACCTGGAATGTGCCGCTCCTCACCTCTGACAAGCCCCGTTGCGTTTGCCTTCCCAGCCATGGTTCATGCCTGGCTGACGGGCGGCTGATCTGTTAAATGATAATGATTAGGATTTAATAGGCTGCAATGCTTCGCGTGTCTACCAGATGGCATAAATTCATGAATTGTAATGCAGTATATATATATATATATACTGTGCAGTATTGCAGCCAGCGGGAATAAAATGCTTCAATCCCTGCCTGGAAAATAACGCAATGCACTCGGGCAGAAAACAGTCACAAACCTCAATACACCCGAGTATACCCGAATTCGTGGGACTAGCCGAGCTCGAATAAAGTGTGTCGCCAGTGTATGGATAAACCAGTCGGAGGTTAATGAGCAAATGTGGACAAGGGGCACAGGAAAATATGACCACCGTCATACCAACTGTGACCCATATAAGTCCCAATAATGCTAACCTTACCGACTGGTATCAAATACCACCCCTTCCAGCCAGGTAGAGAACTGAAGACGTGCCCCGTGATGAACCATAAACAGCTATCGGGTATGCCGTGGCTGGAGAAATCACGTGTATGGCGTTCCTGAGGGATACGCCGGCTGAAGGTACCGCTACTCCGCTGCAGGCTTGCGAGCCCACCCCTCACCTCTCCGATGTGCTTGTTATGGGAGCTGTGCCTCTGCAAACGGCTGAGCTGGTCTGGGAGCCCACGTGATGGTGCGTGCGCACGCACAGATCGTCCTGGGGCCGCACCGAGAAGCAATCAGCTGTGCTGAGACCGGGGATCGGTGTGCGGTGTCCTCCGGCGTCTAACAACTGGATACCGCCCTCCGTGGATGAATATCACCTGCTGCAAATGGAGACTCCCGTGTGCTCCATTCAAAAAAACATAGCATAGAATGTAGAAAGGAAGGAATGGTCACTACTTCCTAGAGCACCAAACACAAGCGTAGTGGATTAAAAGTTCTTTATTGCAAAAAGCTGGTCATCAAGAAAAAGGCTCTGACGCGTTTCATCCAGTGCAAGGGACTTTATCAAAGATACTTGTTTCAGATACCAGACACATATATATAGGAACAAACAAAATCTGATTGGCCCACTCCAAAAATTAGACTCATCTCCCAATTCCTTGCTTAAAAGCTGTGTTTAAAGCAGCATGCATTGGATAAGGGTTGTTAATGTAATGTGAGCTTGAGATAAAAGGTGGCACTGTGTGCTCATTTGCATGTCATTTCCCAGAATCCCTTGCTGCAGTAGAAGTGCTGTGTGCTGGGTGATAATGGTGAAAGACAGGGTTGCAGACCTGTCTAAGACATGCAAATGAATATACAGGAATATTTACAGTTGCTATATGCTATACTGTGGCGCGGTTTTATCACAACTTCTTTTTAACCCTAACTATTAATAGTAATTATATTATATATTAGAGTATATATCATATATATCTATATATATATACCCGATACTGACTCATATATATATATATATATATATATATATATATATGCAAATAGCAAAACTGTATGCTCATCGCAGTCTTGGCAGGTCTGCAACTGCCTTTCCCCCATTATCACCCAGCACCAGCACTTCCACTGCAGCAAGGGATTCTGGGAAATGACATGCAATGAGCACACAGTGCCACTTTGTGCTTCAAAAACCATTTTAACATGGTTCCCTATAGGCTTAAGCTTGCTGCATGGTCACAGCTTTGAGCACAGCCAGGGTGAATATTATATTATATATATATATATAATAATATTATATATATAATATATATATATAGTGATGATGAAGCCACTTTACAAATGATTGGGTGGAAGGGTTTTGTATTCGGGCCAGGGTGGCTTAACCCCTTCATTACCTTTGCAGCTATTATCCGATAAGGTGATTAAGGGGTTAATTGATATCTCAATGTAATTGCAATGTATTGGCTATGTATTTTGTTGGCAATGGAGGACAAGGATTTTGCTGGCGGTGGGGGCTTCTTATTGATGAGGTCAGTAGAACTTTATTTATGTTATTATGCTAGTTAATGTGTTTAATAATGGGCAAATAATGTATTATCCATATCTGGATAATAGTTATTTGGCACATTATTGTTCTGTATGTGTTGGGGGGTGGGGGGGATTGGATGTATGTATTGAATGTATAGGTCAGGTTTATGTTTTTTACATACAGGGTTGGTTCCTTTGGTCAGAAAGAGACCTCTGGAGACCACCTGAGGTATCCTCGGGTTTTTCACGGGTATCAGGCTGCGTGGTCCATGGGGTACACCTGCGGGGAAGAACCGTTGGCCCCACATCTGTGGGGGCACCGCGGACCCATAGTGTGTAGGGATGAACCGGTGGCCCCACATCTGTGGGGGCACCGCGGACCCGTAGTGCCCACCCATGGGTCCCCAGACCCCCATGGGAATCACCCGAGGCCCCTCAGACACCTGTGGGTCTGACCCGGGGCTCCCAGACATCCGCGGGCCTACCGTGGGGACCCAATTGTTGCCCACGGTTACCCCTGGAGACCACCTGGTGGGCCATGGCGCCTGGCGGGACCCACCAACAGGCCTCCATAGCCTGTATGAAACAAGTTGCTGGTAACCTGTAGGTCTGTGAGGTGATCCGTCAGGCCCACTGGGTGCTCACGTGGGCCTGGAGTATGAACCCTGTATGTAAAAGAATAAATCATGTATTTATGGGGGGGCACAGGGGGTGGGTTATGTATTTAATAAATAGAATGATGTTTATTGTGGGGCTGTGTATTGTTTTTATTGTGGGTACTGGGGGTGGGGGGAGGGGGTATTGGCCCCAAGGGTATGTGGGTAGGTCTCCCGGCTAGGTAGTGGGTGAGGGTGGTTAGGCCTCACAGGGTGATGGGTTAGTGGGGGAGGGTATGTAGGCCTCCCGAGTGGTGGGTGAGGGTGGGTTAACCCCTTAATGCCTGAAGCGGTTAATAACCGCTATGGTGATTAAGGGGTTAGGGGACATTACATTGGATGTTTTTATTCTTGTGTGTGTTTTGCAGCATCGGAGGGGCATGGGCACGATGAAGATGAGGATGAAGATGGCCTTCATCGTGGGTGCCTGTAAAAGGTAAGTGTAATATATATTGACTGTATTTATTGTAATTTATATGTATTTAAAATGGGCAAATGCATTATTATCCATATGTGTTTTTGCCCATTACAGTACTGTATGTGTTAGGGGGCGGGGGAGATGTGTGTTGTATATTGCTATGTTTATTGGGGGCAATTGTCCCCAATAAACATGCCATTGTGCCTTAACCCCTTCATTGCCTTAGCGGCTATCCGCTAAGGTAATGAAGCTGCATTAATGTACATTTTAATAATAGTGTGCGGGAGCAGGGGGTCCCCTGAGCTGAACCGCATTGATTTCTGCCTCTGAGACCCCCTTCTTCCCGAGTTACAGGCCCCGATTTGGAGCATCGGTGCCAGTGTCGCCGCCATCTTTATAGAGCCCACGTCGCGTCTTGGACGCTCGTCCAAGACGCGCACGTGGGCTCTATAAAGATGGGCGCGACACTGGGCACCGATGCTCCAAATGTGGCCCCCCCCCCCCCCCCCCCCCGCCCTCGCCCCTGTAACTCGGAAGTAAGGGGTCTCAGACAAAATCAATGCGGTTCACTCAGGGGACCCCCTGCTCCCGCCACACTATTATTAAATGTACATTATGCAGCTTCATTACCTTAGCGGATAGCCAAGGCATGAAGAGGCACATGGCATGTTATTGGGGACAATTGCCCCAATAAACATAGCAATATACAACACACATCTCTCCCCCGCCCCCTAACACATACAGTCGTAATGGGCAAAAACACATTGGTAATAATGACTTTGCCCATTTAAATACATATAAATTACAATAAATACAGTCAATATATTACACTTACCTTTTAACACACCACGATGAAGGCCATCTTCATCTCATCTTCATCGTGCCCATGCCCCTCCGATGCTGCAAAACACACACAAAATAAAAACATCCAATGTAATGTCCCCTAACCCCTTAATCACCATACGGTTTACCGCTTCAGGCATTAAGGGGTTAACCCACCCTCACCACCACTCGGGAGGCCTACATACCCCTCCCCACTAACCCTCACCCTGTGAGGCCTAACCACCCTCACCCACTACCTAGCCGGGAGAACCTACCCCCTAACCCTTGGGCCAATACCCCCCCCCCCCACCCCAGTACCCACATAAAAACAATACACAGCCCACAATAAACATCATTCTATTTATTAAATACATAACCACCCCTGGCGCCCCCCATAATACATGATTTATTCTTTACTACAGGGTTCATACTCCAGGCCCACGTGAGCACCCGTGGGCCTGACGGATCACCTCACAGACCTACAGGTTACCAGCAACTTGTTTCATAGGCTATGGAGGCCGGGGGTGGTCCCGCCAGGCGCCATGGCCCACCAGGTGGTCTCCAGGGGTAACCGTGGGCAACAATTGGGTCCCCACGGTAGGCCCCGGATGTCTGGGAGCCCGGGTCAGACCCACAGGTGTCTGAGGGGCCTCGGGTGATTCCCATGGGGGTCTGGGGACCCATGGGTGGGCACTACGGGTCCGCGGTGCCCCCACAGATGTGGGGCCACCGGTTCATCCCTACACACTATGGGTCCGCGGTGCCCCACAGATGTGGGGCCACCGGTTCTTCCCCGCAGGGTACCCATGGACCACGCAGCCTGATACCCGTGAAAAACCCGAGGATACCTCAGGTGGTCTCCAGAGGTCTCTTTCTGACCAAAGGAACCAACCCTGTATGTAAAAAAACATAAACCTGACCTATACATTCAATACATACATCCAATCCCCCCCACCCCCCACCCATACAGAACAATAATGTGCCAAATAACTATATCCAGATATGGATAATACATTATTTGCCCATTATAAACACATTAAATAGCAAATAACATAAATAAAGTTCTACTGACCTCATCAATAGAAGCCCCCACCGCCAGCAAAATCCTTGTCCTCCATTGCCAACAAAATACATAGCCAATACATTTGCAATTACATTGAGATATCAATTAACCCCTTATCACCTTATCGGATAATAGCTGCAAAGGTAATAGAGGGGTTAACCACCCTGGCCCGATACCACCCTTCACCCAATCATTTGTACAGTGGCTTCATCATGCAACTATATATATATAATATATATATATTTATTATATATATATATATATATTAATATATTAACCCTGGCTGTGCTCAAAGCTGTGACCATCAGCAAGCTTAAGCCTATAGGGAACCATGTTAAATGGTTTTTGAAGCAAAAAGTGGCACTGTGTGCTCATTGCATGTCATTTCCCAGAATCCCTTGCTGCAGTGGAAGTGCTGTGTGCTGGGTGATAATGGGGAAAGGGGTGTTGCAGACCTGCCTAAGACTGCAATGAAGCATAGCATGTATTTGCATATATTATATATATAATATATATATATATATATATATATTATAGATATATATATATTTATATCTATATATATATATTTAATTAGGTTAGGGTGGTTAAAAAAATTGGTGATAAAAACCCCCACGTATAGCATATAGCAACTGTAAATATTCTGTATATTCATTTGCATGTTTAACGGTCTGCAAACCCTGTCTTTCACCATTATTCACCCCACACAGCACTTCTACTGCAGCAAGGGATTCTGGAATGACATGCAAATAGCACACAGTGCCACCTTTTATCTCAAGCTCACATTACATTAACACCCCTTATCCAATGCATGCTGCTTTAACAACAGCTTTTAAGCAAGGAATTGGGAGATGAGTCTAATTTTTGGAGTGGGCCAATCAGATTTTGTTTGTTCCTATATATATGTTCTGGTATCTGAACAAGTATCTTTGATAAAGTCCCTTGCACTGGATGAAACGCGTCAGAGCCTTTTTCTTGATGACCAGCTTTTTGCAATAAAGAACTTTAATCCACTAATCGCTTGTGTTTGGTGCTCTAGGAAGTAGTGACCATTCCTTCCTTTCTTCTACATCTATGCTATTTTTTTTGAATGGAGCACACGGGAGTCTCCATTTGCAGCAGGTGATATTCATCCACGGGGGAGGTATCCAGTTGTTAGACGCCGGAGGACACCGCACACGCACCGATCCGGTCTCAGCACAGCTGATGCTTTCTCGGTGCGGCCCCAGAAACGATCGTGCGTTGCGCACAGCACCATCACGTGGGCTCCCAGACCGCTCAGCCGTTTGGCAGAGGCACAGCTCCCATACAAGCACATCGGAGAGGTGAGGGGTGGGCTCGCAAGCCTGCAGCGGAGTAGCGGTACCTTCAGCCGGCGTATCCTCAGGAACGCCATAACCGTGATTTCTCCAGCCACGGCATACCCGATAGCTTTTATGGTTCATACACGGGGCCGTCTTCAGTTCTCTACCTGGCGGGAGGGGTGGTATTTGATACCTCGGTAAGGTTAGCATTATTGGGACTTATATGGGTCACAGTTGGTATGACGGTGGTCATATTTTTCCTGTGCCCCTTTGTCCACATTTGCTCATTAACCTCCGACTGGTTTATCCATACACTGGCGAAACACCTTTATCGAGCTCGGCTAGTCCCACGAATTCGGGTATACCCGGTGTATTGAGGTTTGTGACGGTTTTCTTCTGCCCGAGTGCTTGCGTATTTTTCCAGGCAGGGATTGAAGCATTTTATTCCCGCTGGCTGCAATAACTGTCACATTATATATATATATATAACTGCATTACAATTCATGATTTATGCCATCTGGTAGACCCCGAAGCATTGCAGCCTATTAATCCTAATCATATCATTAACAGATCAGCCGCCCTCGACCAGCATGAACCATGGCTGGGAAGGCAAACGCAACGGGGCTTGTCAGAGGTGAGGAGCGGCACATTCCAGTATCTGCCAGGTACATACTGGGTTTTGCTCGAATAAAGTGTGTCGCAGCGAGTACTAATATAACCACCCCCCGCGTATACTATAGCACTTTATCTTATCCTGCTTGGAGACTCCATCCTTACTCTACCTGGACAGTGATTGCATACTACAACATATGATTGTTAGCATATGGATCTTAGGAGTTACACTCTCCATTTTTTTCTGCCCTGGTCTAGCAGCCCCAGCATCAGTAAGCGCTGCAATGTAGGCACATACAAAGCAGAACAGTACAGACCAGCTACGGAATCCCAGCGTAGAGAAAATACATCAGTGTAGTCCATGCCTTCCACACGGGTCTGGGGTATGAGAGGGTTGTCTCTGCTCCACTCCGACGGCCGTTTTGCCGAGAGGCTTCTTCCGTTTGGTTGTTCCAGCATTTTTCACGGTCCTTTGTAAACTACACCCTTGTGGCTTACTCCTATTATTTATTTTATTTTTTCAGCCCATTTGGGATATTTTCTGCTGTTTGTTACAACATATCTTCCCCAGCAATTATTATTCTTGACTGTTATGTTTTGTGTTATTCTATGCAGTATCTTAATGTTTTAGATATCTGATTAATCTGTAATGTTTAGTTTTTGATTATTTTCTGCGCTCTGGTTTTGTCCATTAAATATAATTTTTTGAGTTCTCACTTTGATCGGCCGATCTTTGTTACATTACTAGGGAATTTTCTTTCCCTGGTTCTGTTATGTTCTGTGGAACTCTTACTATTTGTTCTTTCCAGGTTAGGGGTTGATTTGTTTTTAGTTATTATCAATTATATTTGCAAGCAGTTTTTTATGTGGTATGTGTTTGAGTTTGTCTCTTGTGTTTTTATGATGCATTGCTATAAAGTCCATTTTCTATTTTTCTATTACATTACTTTGAGTGCTCCTTGTTTTGACCCTTTTTCTTTGTGTTTTATAATTTAATTGGGTCAGTAGCACCGCCAGAAGGTAACTTTTACCCTTTTAAACCTTGATGTCTGTTTTGTTGTACTTTAGGTCTCTCAAGATGATTTGACTGCGGCACCTATTCGGTGTTATTATATATAATCTATATATCTATAAATATATATATATATATTATATATATATATATATATAATATATTTATTTGTGACATAGTCCAAATATTAGGCAGCTTTTTGCCCGGTTTTAAGGTCAGAAAGTGCAGGAATAGTGCAAAATAATCCGTTCCACAAGCTTCCATTAAACCGGCTGGTGGATGAAAATCCAGACCACAGTTTACAAGTGTCTAGTTCTCCCTACACTGCTCTCCTAATCCTAGTACCAGGTATTTAGATCAGAGAGGGTTGCTTTTCACTCTCTCTTCTTAGAGCCGGGAGGCTGGGGTTTCGCTGTCCACTGCTATCAGTTCGGGAGGATTGCCCCCTTCAGTACGAAGTACCCGGAGGATTTGCCCTGGACACTTGGGACCGAGAGATCCCCACCACGAACAGATAAGCCAAACACATGTTTAGTGTATGCTGTGTCTAAAGACGTATGCTGGGATCAGTAACCCTAAATGAGAGGGTATTGTTTTAAGCTGGGAAACAGGTTAGTTGGCTCGCCGCAAGATAGGAGGCTGATTCTGCTGTGTACGTTGATCCCTAATGGATAGGATTTCTTTATATGATTTATTTTTGTTTCTTAAAGTGACAGTGTGGTGAAATATTATAACAGTGATAGTGATAAACCGCTGAAGGTTAATAGACTGAGTGCCTCCTCCTACACCTGTTAAGCTGCAGTCCCTTACTGGGATGAATACAGCACAGGCGAAGCCTGAGTTAAACAACGTCATGCTTTGTATGATCCGGTTATCGATTATTATCCTAAAACACGTGTCGGGAAGATCTCATACAGACGTCAGCGATCCAAAAGAGAGGCGTTTTGTCACTATATATATATATATATATTATATATATTATATATATATATTATATATATATATATATTGTGTGTGTGTGTGTATGTTGAATTTCTACATAATTAAATTGTTAGTTTTAGCTATATTTATTGTTGATGTGAACAAATTATTGATGTTTTTTTGTTGTTATTCAATTGTAATGTTGATATTTATTATAGTAATTTTAGGTTTCACACGATTGTGGTGAACTTAGTACCAATGTGAAAATAGGTTTACTTGATCCAGCTTATTTAATTGGCTGTCTTGACCAATCACTTCTCCTGACAAAGTCGCCGCAGTGTGGAAAACGCGTAGAGCTGTGACGTCAATCGCGTTCGTGTTGGTGTATTTGGAGTCCCTGGCTTCCCTCACTCTGGCTGCCGGTAATTTTCAAGTGTTAGCAACCATTGTATGAGAGGGAGCAAAGGACGTGCAGGCATTGGATGCTTTATATCTTGCTGCCAATTCGGGATAGGAGTTCATGGTGAACCTGGGCTGTTACATCCACTCTGCAAACCTGGGACTACACCTACACCCGCAGATGACCACAATAAGATTTCTCTCCAACGAATGGTTCTGTTTAAACATCCTGTAAGTGCACATCTTATTTGTTGCTGATCTTTTAAATAAATGTACCTTATTTTTTACTCATTCGTGCTATGGAGCTTGCGCTTTTGTTTGTTTTTGTTCAGAATTCCAAATGGTTGGCTATACCACTCCCTTAAAGCTGCAAAACGCTCCCCCTGATCTTCTATTGTGACTATATTCTCTCTGATTTTTGGTTGAGTGGAACATTCCTTTTGGATTTTTCCTTTTTTTTTCACTATCACGTGATGGTTTGTAGATTTATTAGGTTAATTGTGGTAATTGTAATTTATTTTATATTGTAAATATGTTATTAATAATTTATCATTTATTGTGTATTTCACATCCCTTTTTAGCGCACTTTAATTTTTGTGTTGTCTTTGTTATCATATAGCTAAGTCGCTGCTATTAAAAGGTCATAATCACAAATTTATCAAACTATCACAGATATTTTAGTCATAAATGCTGCAATCCACAGCAGAGAGATTATAGCAGAGAAATCAATTTGTTGCTAAAAATAACCCTGACTATATTGCCAGATTCCAGATATGAAAATAATCTTTTAAAATTAAGAAAATGTCTCAAAGATGAAGACAAGGCATTTGGGAACAGATTGTCCCTCACACATTATATAGATGAAAATATTATTCCAGAGGACACAAGATTTAAAAGAAACCATCATTCGATATGGATGAATTTTTTTTTTTTAAACTGTATGACACCCTTGAAAAGTGTTCTCTATCTTGATGAAAATCTTAGTTGATTATAGGGAGGATAAATAAACACTTGGTTGGAAATTTATAACTTGCAGAAAGAGCTTCTGGTATTTTCTGATGATTCTGAGTTTATAACAAACTCTTAGCACTCAAAGGGTATACATTGATAGAAAATAATGGAAGAAACCTCACTAACTAGATATGAACTATACTAACTAAAAAACACTCTATCCGACTCGATCCATAAATAAAGTGAAAGGAAATAATAACAGCCATATCAGTAATTAAAGGTATGAGAGGCGAAACCCTTAAAGACGAATGCCCTATTTCAGTTGTTTCGTGGGAGCTTGCTGTCTAAAGCAAAATTGTAAGGCAAATACCATGCAGCCAGGGAACAACAAACATAGACAGTTCCAACTCTACTAACAAATCATATATAAAACGCAGTGTCCCTGGTGCTGAAAAGGTATTACCACAATACCCATATCCAAAGACAGTCTGGTGGAATACACGTCCTGGTAGATGATATTGCACCACAGAGTTCTGATTGAATGATTAGTCCTCAAACAATCATTCTAGGGGTTTCTTCTGTAATTACAAGAAAACAACACACCATTGCGCAGTATTGAAGACCACAAGCCCTAACAAGAAATGGGGAAACCCTCACTTACAAGATATAATCTTGTTGGTTAAGGGAGAGAATCGGTTGCAGGCTCCTTCTCTACCTTGATATCCGACCCCACGTGGTTACAAAGATGAATCTCTTTACAAGGGAAGGCGCCCTCGGGGAGCAGCATACACACAACAGCCAATGTGCAAAGAAATAAAAAACAGCCTATGTACTACCACATACACTTTAATGACAATATAAAAAGCCACACTGCTCACCTTACAATATAAAAGGGCAAGGGGTGCCTCTTACGATGCCCATCCGCAACCTGTATCCACCAGGTGGAAGTGAGGCACCACACATCACGCGCCGATTGAGACTCAGCGGCGCGGGTCACCTCTCCAAACAGCCAATGACGCCAGCATTTGCCAGCTCACATGCACTGTACTAAGCTCCTCCCTACGCGTTTCATGACCATGTTTCCTTCCCCTCAACTATTTCCACTCTATTGCTCCGCCCATTGTATGGGCGTTGATTGTATCTTGCCTGTATTTAAGACTAGTCTACTAAGCTCCACCATCCCCTAGAGGTAAGTGACACTTGGTCACACATTATTTCTGTTTGGGGAATAGCTTCCATCCCAGACTGTGGTACGGCCATGGCCACCACATTTGCCCCCAGCTATGCGAAACTTTTTATGGGTTGTTGGAATCCAGATTTATCTGCCCAATGCAACGGCTGGGGCGGGTCTGGTGTTCTATGGCCGGTACATGAGATACAATCTTGAATCATATGGGACGGAGATGGGTGTGACCCTCGGCAGATCTACTGACGACGACTTTAACTCCAATGATATGGCCTCAGGTTCACCACCACCAATTAATGCATCTAGTTGGTCTTCTAGATTTGGAATTGTTGGTAATTTGAATCTGAATATCCAACACGGGTCCATTTCAGGACGTGGGCGGTCAATGGCTATTGTACAAACGCAACTCTTTTGTTAGCGCTGACGTCTATCTGGGATCTCCGACAACGGTCTTCTAGGTATTATACAAAAACAGGATCATACAAAGTATTACGTTGCTTAACTCGGCTTCTGCCTGCTTTATTTTCATCCCAGTAAGGAACTGAGAGCTTTAACATGTGTAGGCAGGAGGCACTCAGCTATTAACCTCAGCGGTTTACTCTTCAGTGTTATAATTTTCCCCACACTGTTACTTCAAGAAACAAAAACCAAATCATATAAACGAAATCCTATCCCATTCAGGGACAGACTACACAGCAGAATCAGGCCTCTCTAACTGCTGGTGGGCCAACTAACCTGGTTCCCCAGCTTAAAACAATTCCTCCTCATTTAGGGTCACTGATACAGCTACAGCTTTTTAGTACAGCAATAAACGTTTGTGTTTTGTCTTATCTGTTCGTGGTGGGAACTCGCGGTCCATGGTCCAGGCAAATCCTCTGTAACTGCGATACTTGGAAGGGGGCGTTCTCCCTGAACTGGATACAGGGGACAGCGAAACCCCCACGCAGGCTCTAAGAAGAGAGACTGAAAGCAACCCTCTTCTCTAATACATGTTCTAGTGATTAGGAGAGCAGTGAGGAGAACTGACACATTGTACAACTGGTTGTGGATTTTTCATCCACCACCTGATTAATATGATGCGGTGGAACGGATAATTTTACACTATTCCTGCCACTTTCTGACCTAAAACCAGGCAGAAAGCTGCCTAATATCTTGGACTATGTCATATCCCCCTCCCCAGCTCACACCTACTGGGGTAGCGGCCAGGGATCTCACTGGGGTGAGCGTCCTACCCTGAAATACTTGAGCTAACCCCCATACAATATTAAGCATTCACATGACACAAATTAACTTTTTTTCACGCAATTATGGATAATAGTTTCATCTAAAGGACTATACTTGGCGAACCTATTTTGTTGCCCTCTATAGGAAACTATTTTCAAAAATATATTTCTAGTAACAAATTCCTATAAGCCAGATATGATAATATACTCAAAAAGGCGGTACTTTCTATTACCACCCGGTTTTTTCTTTTTCTACTCTAGAATATGACCTCATTATAATTTACCAACCAAAGGGCCATCAACCCTGTATAGTAATTTGTAGTTTAGCTAAAGAACATTTTCAACGCAGAAAACAATATACATTGCAATATTTACAAAATTCTTATTCTAGAGGCCTAATATAGCACAACCACACTAATTATATTGCAAAGTTAAGTGTCCGTGACATAGTCCACACACATGTACCATAAAAATCGGTCAGTTCCCAAACATTTTTTTTCTTCTTGACTTCCATCCATGTTCATCCTCTGACTTCAATGTCAATGCCCTCTGCATCCTGCAATGACTGGACTGTTTCTTCTTCAGGCACTGATGAGACACTCGGACCGGATTCTCCTGGCTCCACCACGTGGTCCAGAGTGGCGCAGATCTGACTATTCAGGCGCCGTGTTGACCTTCGACACACTTTTTTCGTTTTCAATCTTGATTTACCTTTTGGTGGCCATTACCAGGCTTTGGGATTTGGAGCCCCAGTTGCCTCTGGTATAACGTAGTCCATATTAACAACGTCATCAGGATCTTTTACAAGTTTGTGTTTTCAAAGGAACTGCCACCCACTGGCTTAGAACAAATCTTCTGTGGGTGGCCTGGGTGTGTTCAACGTTTGATAATCATCGGACAACGTAAATGAAATTGAGGATCTGGATTTTGAATCCCAGATCAGGGAGTACATTCTCAGTATTCTCAGGGGGTGCCTATCTATTTCTGGAATAACACAGCAGCAGCAACAATCAAAGTCATTCTTTCTCCTCCTCTTTGTCATCATGGAGGCATTGAGTTTCGTGTAATAGAAACGTACAGCTTGCGTGGTTAGTAGGTAGGATTGATATCCCGACTGAACCACTCAAGCAGCTGTCTCTCTTCTAGCCTGGTAGCATCTTTGTTGCTGTCCTTCTGTATTTCTTTTCCACTCAGTGCGGCTGCTTATTCCGGCAATTAAACTGATATTTTCATCCCTCTGTAGGCAGCCTGTATGATATTGCGGCGCGTTTACGCCGATAATTTCTCTTTCCCTTCTTCTTGGACAGAGACTTTGCAGTGCTTCTGAATTATTCTAATTCTTTCTCCTTTTCAATATGTTAAGTTCCTCCGCGAGAGAATTCTGTTTGTGCGACATCTCGCAATTCTGTTATCTAAGACCTCAATTTCTTCCTGGTGCTGGCTCTAATCATGCTCAACACATTCTGTATGCTTCCTGCACTTCTACTTTTCCTGAGTCAACTATTTCTTCACTTTTTTCTGCTTGGTCAGTCAAATCTGAATTTTTCATTTTCAGACTCCCTCATTTTCTCGCTTACTCCTAAATCACTCAGGCAATCTCATGTCATGGGTTTCCTTCAAGCCCGCGTACTCTTGTAAGCTGGAAGTTGTACACCTCGTAACTCGGCGTTTGCTTCTCGCTCCTTATTGTTAATTCGCGCTCTTCAATCTCTCGCTCTTCACAATCCCTGCCACAGACTTCAATAATCATAGTGGCGCGCTTGGAGTGCAGAAATTAAAAGCCTCTTTATATCCTGATCAAGGATTCCGCTTCCTTTTTGCACCTCTCTTTTTCCTTTGCCACTTTTTCCCGTGACTTGAGGAACGTTTCTTTCTTTTTTTTCTCGTCTCTTTTTTGCTTTATTAGCTCCAGAGGTATCAGTGGTACTGGGTACACCATCAGTTGGTATCAGCTCCACCATCTGGCTTGCAGTCAGCAGGCGTTGCTTGCTTTTGCAGCGGTTTTTCTTTGAAAATTTGGGGGCACACATCTCCATGTGATCTCTTCATGACAGGCCCAGTACACTAAATTCCATCTGTAGGTACGGTCTCTCTCCAGGGGCCACATACGAGTCCTCATCATCATCTCAATCATCAATCATCATCATCGTCGAATGGCCTGAAGAGACACTGTTTTTCAATGGTTAGTACATTACAAAACAAACATTCACTTCGGCCATTTTTAGAAACCCGCGCAGGGACAACTAGCTACTGCAATGTTCCACTTTCTTTCGAGAAAAAAAAAATATTTTTTTTTTGGGGGGGGGGGTTCAGGTGTGTTATTGCTTCCACACTTCGCACATTCTCTGTGTATGTTGGAAGCACAACTGGTTATACACGTGGGACAGACTTTCCTCATACTCTGTACTTTTACATCGGCTGGGCTGCTATTTTAAAAACCCCCGCATTTATTTGCAAACCACAGACCTTTTAGTGTCGACCCACCTCCTCCACATATGTGCAAACTCGCCCCTTTTGTAGTGCTGACGTCTGTCTGGGAGCTCCCGACCAGTCTTCTATGTTTAATTTACAAAAATAACAGGATCATCAAAGTATTACGTGCTTATCCAGGCTTCTGCCTGATTTATTTTCATCCCAGTAAGACTGTCCAGCTTTTAACATGTGTATGCAGAGGCACTCAGCTATTAACCTTCAGCGGTTTTACTCATATCAGTGTTATAGGGAGCACGAAACCCCCAGCCTCCAGGCTCTAAGAAGAAGACTGAAAAGCAACCCTCTCTGCTCTAATACCTGTTCTACTTTTAGAAATATGAAGAGTAGGTTGATGGGAGAACTAGACACATTGTAAACTGTGGTCTGGATTTTCCATCCACCACATCCTGAGTAAATGTGCTGTGGAACGGTAATTTTGCACTATACCTGCACATTTTCTGACTTAAAAACCGCAGAAAGCTGCCTATAATCTTTGGAATATGTCCACACTATTTACATGCAAAAGTTGCACATTATTTCCAAATGGCTAAGCAATATCCCCCTCACTCAGTGGTTAATAGACTGAGGTGGAATTGCTCGTCCGAGGCCAGGTGAGGCCGTCACAATGCAACATGTGTGGGTTGTGACTCTGGGAGCGGGTGTGCTTCTGGGCAGCGGGCGGAGGTATGGTTGTCTGGGAGAGAATGCTTTCCTCTGTCGAAATTGACTTATCGGGGTTGACATCTCACTGTCGTGTCTTAACGGGTGTATCATGGCATCCCATCATACAAATACACATATTCTTCGAGTGGAGATGTGCCGCTTGGTGAGGAATCATGCCACCCTCGCTCCGAATCTGACATTCAGGGCAGAACGACAAGCAAAAATGTATCCCCTGCTATGTCCTTCTCTATCTTCTCCATACGCCCATCCATCTGCTCATCCGCCTATCCATCTTCCCATATACCCTATCCAGTGATTTAGCCATGGTCGTTTAAAAGAAGATCTATCTTTCGAACCATGATTGTCGGCATCTAACCGACACAAAACTTAACCCATTCGCAATCCGGGACGAATGAGCTGGATCTGTGCAAGGAGTTGCTGTGCTAATATAGTGGAGGGTGCTGGAGCAGTTGAACTGGGGGTTCCCGGGAGAGGAGGGGACCAGCAAGTCCTGATGGGTGGCTGCCATAACGTAGTTTTGCTTTCGCTGTACACAGCAGAATTTCTTTTTACATATACGGGCCCTGCTTTCTTAACCGTTGCGGTCGTTTGAGGAGTGCTGGGATCATCGAGTGGAGGGTGACTGGCGCAGCAGTGCACCTGGGGTTCCCGTGGAGACGAGACAGAATATCTGGATGGATGCATTACCAGGGGATCCCGGGAGAGAGGCACAGCATCCCTTGATCGATGACAGGTGTACCTGGGGGTTAGTCCGACAGTGAGAGCAGCGTCCTGGATGGGTGTCTTCCACATGTTTATGCGTAACGGTCTGTACACCAGTGAATTTTTTTTACAATAAGGGCCAGGCTTTTATAACCTTTGGAGGAATCGTTCTGATGGTTTTTTATTAGCCTTTCGCTTAGGTTTGGTTGGAAAAAGCTTTCTTCCTCCCTATCTCATCGTCGAGACCGGCAAGAAAAGTGATTCCTGCGGCCGTAGGAATACGGGGACGTATCCATGGATGCAGATGGGAATAAAGCACAATGCAGGTACTAGAAAAGAGAAGTTCCAGATACAGATAAGCGTGTGGTAGGTAGCAATTTGATAAACTATATACACTGTGTTCCTAAGGTTATTGAGGTGCAGCAAGCTTTTTTTAAAGTGGGCGTACTGTACTGTGTACTAAAACTTTTTTTCAGTGCATGGCCACCAGAGTGCAGGTGTTTTAAATAGGGCGTACAGTAGGAAACCACAAACCTCCATATATTGACCAATTGGTTAACCGAGGAAGAAGTTCATAAGGCGACTTGTAAAATTAAAGTAAAAAGCACACTGGCCCCATGCATACATCCAAGAGTTCGTTCAGGAGTTAACTCAGGAATAGCAAAACCATTATATTAATTACAGACTCCATTTCCGACAGGCTCATTACCACAAGATTGGCGGTGAAAAA
>WSYH01001284.1:119218-130176 GCA_036426205.1 Ascaphus truei | reverse complement strand
TTTGACAAAGCTTCACTGGTTGTCTGACTCAATTACTGCCCTCTCCCCAGCTCGTCCGCCATTTTGTTTTTCCAGATATCAGCGCTTTAAGAGTGGGTTTGAAGCCTACGGAGGTGAATCGATTTCGAGTGGCAGCAGACGTCTTCTCACGCAGCAATAGTAACACTAACCAATGTAAACAATGAATTAATCCAACATTAATTAATGTAACCATTAAAAGACAAAGAAATAAATAAAAACAATCTCTAAAGTATCCATGAAACACATGAGCTAACATAATATAACATTAAGTACGCAATCGCAAAGCTTTTATTACATTAACCATAAACAAACAATCACATCCACATCATTAACTGCAATAACAAGCGAGAAATGCCCCCTAAATATTGGCATAATAATGTATTAATCTGTACCCTAAAGAGGTACAGATTAATATATTACCAGTCAATGTGCTCATCAAATTTTGGGTTATTATTTTGTTTAGCCTCATCAATGTGATAATCCCTTAAAAATCCCTTACAATCCTCCTCCCCCCATAAAAAAAAATTACACTTTTTCCACAGACACTTTAAGAGTATTTCAAGCAGATAAACACATATATCGCTTTTTCCTTTCTCTCAGCAGGGACTATAACCCTGTGTATATAACTCAGTCAAGGATTCATCTAATCCTGACTTCACCTTGAGTCCCTTAGTCAAGTGTTTCTATATTTTTCCTTAACCTTGAATCATTCGGTGCAGAGGTAACTCTAAAAACTTCTAAACCTTTATGGGCTCTTTGGGCAAGGAGACACAGACGGATAATATACAGATAAAATGTATATCTTGTACACTTACCCACTGTGGCTTCTGTCCCAAATCTGACACCATCTGAAAGTATCCTATTCTCTAACGCCGCTGCGTGAGAAGACGTCTGCTGCCACTCGAAATCGATTCATCTCCGGAGGCTTTAAACCCACTCTTAAAGCGCTGATATCTGGGAAAACAAAATGGCGGACGAGCTCGGGAGAGGGCAGTAATTGAGTCAGTGGGCGGGAGAGGGTATAAGAGGAGTGGGGCTTGGGGAATGGGGGGGAGGGGGTATAAGAGGCTTGGGGGATAGAAGAACGAGTCTGGGGGGGGAGGGGGTATAAGAGGCTTGGGGGATAGAAGAACGAGTCTGCGGAGGGAGAGACACCTCACTACCGCCTCTCCCCACACCGGGCAGCAGCTGCGGAGGAGGCCACCTGCTCCGCAGTGCCGCAGTGTAAGACGAGAGGGAGCTATGCAGGGCCCTGACAGGAGAAGGGCTGGAGGGCCCTGGGACCCCACCAGGCCTGACGCCTAATCCCAGCATCATTGGTCTCCTTGACTTCAATACATGTTGTATGGTTAACTTTTGCAGACACCCCCCCCCCCCCCCAATGATCTGTGCCCCATAAAATGACTCAGTGTGATCTAAGCTGTCAGACCGTCCCTCATGCATCTCAAATTGCCACTTCTTGCAGCTGATTGCCATTCTTGTTTAGAGAGTTTCTGAAAGTGAGTGAGAGAGTGAGTGTATGAGTGAGAGGGTCTGAGAGTGTGTGATTTCCCCCCCCCTGCTCCGATTTGTGTGTGTGTGTGAGAGAATACAGACACTTTGGAATGTGGCTGGAGCCCCATGTAACCCAAACGGCATAGTGACAAATTGGTATAAACCGTGAGGGGTGGCGAAGGCAGTTTTGCATTTGGATTCCTCTGCTAAAGGTATCTGCCAATATCCTTTTATGAGGTCTAGGGTGGAGATATACTCTGCTTTCCCGAGGGAGTCAAGCAATTCATCCACCCTTGGCATTGGGTATGCATCGAATCTGGATACGGCATTTACGTTTCGGAGATCCACGCAATACCTCGCCTTCCCATCTGGTTTAGGGACCAACACTATAGGGTTACACCATTCGCTGTGGGACTCCTCGATCACGCCCAATTCCAACATGTCTATTATCTCCCTCTCTACAAGGTAATTTCGGCCCTGTGGCAATCTATAGGGACGGGACTGTACGTTTACGCCAGGTTCCGTCTCAATCCTATGGGACACTAAATAAATCTGGAAACTGGTCACATAATTCCAGTAGGTCTGACCTTTGTTCAATGGTTAACTGCTCTCCCATGGGATCCAAAGCCAGGGTGTGCAGCGCACAGCAATAGGGAGGAGCAGGTCTTGCAGAAAAATAGTCCTTTATTTAATTCATGGTGTGGGACAACAGCAAACCTTCAACTCCCCTCCTTCAACATAGTCCCAGCACTGTTGAGCACCATCACAAATACGCTATTATGCTCTCCCATGGGAACCTGATGGTCATTGTACGTACTCCCCTTTGGAGGCTGTGGACCCAAATCCGTCTCTCCTTCCCGAGGGTGGATGAACAGCAATCTCATCATTTTCCAGGGTTTCAGGAGGTTTACGTGGTAGATTTGTTTACCCTTCCTGGACCCTGGTTGAGAGATCTCATAGTTAACCTCCCCGGTGCAGCGTAGAACTTGGAAAGGACCCTGCCACTTCGCAAGGAGTTTACTCTCTGATGTCGGTAATAGCAGCATCACTTGGTCCCCAGGTTGGAAGACCCTTATGCAGACATTTTGGTTATACTGCCTCTCTTGACGTTCTGGAGCAGATTTAAGATTTTCCTTAGCAAGCCGACCTATCATGTCTAGGCGATTTGTAAGGTCTATGACATTCTGAAAGGTATTCTTGGAGGGGGAGGGCTCCTCCCAGGATTCCTTCAGTAGGTCCAGAATACCCAGAGGTTGGCGTCCATATAGGAGCTCAAACGGGGAGAAGCCTGTAGATGATTGGGGAACTTCTCGTACCGCAAACAACAGGAAAGGGAGAAGTTCATCCCAAGCTCGCTTTTCAGTATCCACAAACTTCCTAATCATGGTTTTTAAAGTGCGGTTAAACCTCTCTACCAATCCATCTGTCTGAGGATGGTAGACAGAGGTCCGGACAGATTTAACCTCCAATAACTTCAGGACATCCTGCATGAACTTCGCCATGAAGTTTGTTGCCTGGTCAGTTAACATTACTTGGGGAAGTCCTACCCGAGAGATCAGCTCCAGCAGTCTGTGAGCAACCTGTTTAGCAGTGGCTCATCTCAGAGGGGAGGCCTCAGGATATCTGGTGGCATAATCTTCAACGAGTATGAACTTATGTCCCTTCGCAGAGAGTTGTAAAGGTCCTACCAAATCTACACCAATCCTCTCGAATGGGACTTTTACCAACGGCAGACGAACCAAGGGAACTGGCTTCTGTCCCTTTTGGCTAGTTAACTGGCATTCAGGACATGTGTCACATAATTTCATGATGTCACCATGTATGCCTGGCCAGTAAAACCGGAACGAGATGCGGTCCGTAGTCTTATCTCTGCCCAGATGACCACCCCATGGGAGAGTATGGGCTAGGGTGAACACTGTTTTAATAAAAACTTTAGACGTATATGTGCACGCACCCGCAGCAGAAGGAGCGTGTCCGGAGTGTGGTGTTTAGGCGTTGCCAGGCCAGGTGTGAATAGGTGTAGCAATACTTGCCGGTGCCGGTACAGAAGAACGAAGTCGTTGCCGTTAGCCAAGGTCAGGGAGAGAGAGATCCGGGAGGTCGAGGTCCAAGCTGTTGTCGAGGGATGAGAGAAGCAGCAAGGTCAAGTGGGAGCCGGGGTCCAGAGCCAGAGAGGTACGTCTGCCAAGCCGGGTCGCAACCTGAATAAACGAAGCAGAGACTATGTCGAGCTATGTGGGAATGACAAGACAGGCATTATATAGTGTGGCTGACGAATAGTAAGAGGAGGCAGACCTGGAGGAGTGCATGGAGCTGTCCTGGATAGGCTGCCTAGAGACTTCAATTACTTAACCGCAAAAAAGCCGGTTCTGGTCTGGAACTATTACAGAGCTCCTTAGCTTGTAGAGAAATGTGCAAATATAAAACGGGGGCTGCTGAGAGAGATTAAAAGCATACCCTACGCGTTTCGAAAGTCTAGCTTTCTTCGTCAGGGGTGTGATTAAATTGATTTGCAGTGTCCATTTTTAAATAGTCCTGAGTGTTAATTAATACATTTTACCTGAAATTTCTTGCACGTGCGCAATCACATTAAAAACTAATATTTGATCTAGGAGAACAATAAGAGAGCCCCTGCTACTGCCAAAGTAATAACTGTGAGCGGTGCTCTTGGGTAATTGTATAGATATGTGGAAGAAAAGTGACCCAAGTGAAGCACTCAAGCTCACACTCTGATGATAAATGAAGTAGTTAAAATGTAATCTTTATTAAGCAACAAATTAATAAAATAATGGGTATTAAAATGACTGTAGAATGAGAGGGGGTTGGCCCGGTATTAAAGGGGTTGCACCCCATATGGCCACTCCCTGACCTCACCAGGGAGGCAAGGGGTTAACTGGACTGCGGTCCAGGAATGTGGCTTACACCTTGTCATGTCATGAAAAATGTATGTTCCCCTGTTCCCATGTTTCATTATAATCCTGTATTTTAAAGATGTTTTAAAGTGCATTTCTGTATCTCCAGTTCTGGAGGTGGCAGAGAGTTGATATTTGGCCAATATGTGGAGTCACTGTAGGCATTAAGAACTGGCAAATTTCCACCCACTGAGCCCACCAGAATGGAACTTATTAATATGTGTAGATATTAAAGTGTATATGTATGGTATTTTGGATCTGCCCTGAAAATGCAGACTCCATCTGCTATGCTAATAGGTCATGAAGGGCAGCCGGCTGATTGAGCCTAAGCACTGTGATCAAACGTTAACTGCCTGATTGTTTACACTAAGTACTAATCAACAGATCAAGTACTAATCAACAGACTCTGCCACTCTAATTGTTACCTGACGGTGGAGAATCATCAAACCAGAGTGGTTTGTAAGTGTTATGTCTACACCTACAAACAATGCAGATACTTCATTTGATAGACTGGTCGTCGCCCCTGATTTAATTATGGGGCTACATATAGAGCCCAAGTACACATGGGCTAATTAGCTGGGGGGCATGGGTTAATCTGTGTCTCCACGTTGGGGATTGGATACAGATAATTGTTCACCAATAGTCTGTATTCAATGTTAAGAATAGGGTTACACAGGTATATAAACTGTGTCAACCCTACAGTTTTTAGTTCTTCTTCTGATACCATCTTGAATGTCACCGGATTGCTGGAGAATTGCTAGCTGATACTTCTCCATCCCCCAACCCTAAGTAAGTGTTACCTTCTTGCCTGTTAATTGTACTATATTGCTGTGTTCACCTTTTTAAGGAATAAATTATATTTTATTATATCTAAGCCTCGTTCAGTTCAACCCAGATATTTGGTGTTCATTATATCTTGTCATAAGATACCGTGACAATGACGGGCTGGAGATGTGCTGGATCTAATAACTGATTGCCATATGGGCTCAGGATCCTGTGATCGGTAGTGGGTCGGTGAACTGATGCCTGGACCCCACTAAACAACAGTCCTTGGGGAGGATCTGTTTTATGGGAAAGACGTACAGGGAATTCTCTAGCTAGTAGGCAAGACAATGTGTGCTGTAAATCAATATTCAGATGCACTGATAAACCACACCGAATGTTAAATAAATACTGTACAATAACTAATATAACTGTAACTTTATTTATATTCAGTATCTTGCACAAGTAGAATTGTATAAATGTTGAACTCAATTAACATGTCTTTCTCATCCAGATGTACTTTGCAATGCAACAATGTTACATTATTACATTTTCTCACCATAGATATATCTTCAGCACATGACTGATCTGTGAACTTCAACATTGCACAAGTCTATATGAGAATTGGAAGAAGATTACAAGAAGCTCGGCTATATACATCAACAGCATTTTACTAAATCTACAGACCGCACAATACCAGACAAGACAAGGAGAGGGTTTATAGAGCAGAGACATGAAAACCTACCGTGGGAAATACGGTAATGTTATACAGCAAATAGCCCATACAAGGAAGAAATTCTATAACTGCTCTGAATGTGGAAAAAGCTACATTAGAAAATCACACCTTGTTGCGCACCAAAGAATCCACACAGGGGTGAAGCTTTATAACTGCTCTCAATGTGGGAAAAGCTTCAGTCAGAAATCGAATCTTGTTACACACGAAAGAATCCACACAGGGGTGAAGCCTTATAACTGCTCTGAATGTGGGAAAAGCTTCAGTCAGAAATCGAATCTTGTTACACACAAAAGAGTCCACACAGGGGTGAAAAGCTTCAGTCAGAAATCGTATCTTGTTGCACACAAAAGAGTCCTCACAGGGGTGAAGCCTTATAACTGCTCAGAATGTGGGAAAAGCTTCAGTCAGAAATCGAATCTTGTTACACACGAAAGAGTCCACACAGGGGTGAAAAGCTTCAGTCAGAAATCGTATCTTGTTGCACACGAAAGAGTCCACACAGGGGTGAAGCCTTACAATTGCTCAGAATGTGGGAAAAGCTTCCGTCTGAAATCGGATCTTCTTGCACACGAAAGAGTCCACACAGGGGTGAAGCCTTATAACTGCTCTGAATGTGGGAAAAGCTTCAGTCACAAATCGAATCTTTTTACACACGAAAGAGTCCACACAGGGGTGAAGCCTTATAAATGCTCTGAATGTGGGAAAAGCTTTAGTCATAAAGCAAATCTTTTTACACACGTAAGAGTCCACACAGGGGTGAAGCCTTATAACTGCTCTGAATGTGGGAAAAGCTTCTGTCTGAAAGCAATTCTTGTTACACATCAGAGAATCCACACTGGTGAGACACCCTATAACTGCTCTGAATGTGGAAAAGGCTTCAGTCAGAAATCAAATCTTGTAGCACACCAAAGAATCTACACGGGGGGACCCTATAACTGCTCTGAATATGGGAAAAGCTTTAGTAAAAATCAAATCTTTTCAAACTCAAGATAATTCACTTAGTGTTGTCTCCCTCTAAATATTAATGTGAAAATATACAAAATACCACTAAAAACACAAATTGAGGCGCATGCGCAACGACTGCCGCTATGGCAGCTTAGTTTAGAAGCTCCGCAAATACCCGGCACTAGTAAGCACTAAAACAGCAATTAAACACCCCAACCACACAAATATACTTCAGGCCTCAATCGCTGATCACCCGAGCATGACCACAAGGTTGCAGAAGAGAGACAATGCTGGACTAAAGACATATTTCCAAAACCCTGCGATGGCGTGGGCGGGAAGAGCCACAGCACCGGCATCCAGTTATGGCTCTGAATCGGAAAGGGAATCGGGAAGGGAAGGGAGCGCGAGTGTGGAGAGAGAACTAATCACAAAAAGTGATTTAAAAAATGACCTGAAAAAACTATTCAATCATCTCAAATCCCTCAATCTGAGATGCAGGAACTAAGAAGGGACATAACTCATATTGGAGACCGTACTGATGAATTGGAAAGGAAAATGGATTCAACAATAAAAACGCTGCGCTAAACTGAAACAAACAAAACAAAGTGAGGGAAACATAAATCAGTTCATGGAAGAGCAGAGAATGTTGACATAAACAATTTGAATGACTATATTATGGTAGACAAATAGAAATATAGGCACAAGCAAATATGGTCAGTATAATATCAAATCCTTTATTGGGATCACCGCTGGATAGTGCTGTTATGTTTCCCTCACTTTGTTCACTCACCCTTCCCTCACTATTTGTATTTGGTGTTATTTCCGCAGTTATAGATCCAAAGATCCAAGGAATCTCCTGTAGTCATATCAATGACAGCCGCAATAATAATAAGCGCATGTACGCCATAGTTGCCATACCAACCAGGGATGCCAGCTACATCACAACAGCTGATCGGGTCTCACTGAGAAGCCAGCAATGAGGATTACGCATTTCCATAATGGCTGCCTGCTGCAGATTAAGGACACCTGGGATGGGGAACCGCATTAATGCACGGCTCATGTGCGCTATGCCATGGTTGCCATACCAACCAGGGACGCTCCGCTGCTTCAGATGTAAACAGCTGATTTGGTCTCACTGAGCAGCTGGTGTAGAGAATAATGTATTTTCAAGATTGCCGCCTGATCGGGATTGAGGACACCTGGAACAGAAAACCGTGTGGGTTTCTGGGAACCTGTAATTGTTGGTGGCCCTGGGAGATGGGGGAGGGAGGGGGGGGGGAGGGGGAATGGGGGGGGGGGGGGAATTGAGGGGAGAATTGAGGGAGGGGGGAGAGAGAGATATGGGGGAAGTGGGGAGAGATAGGGGGGAAGGGGGAGAGAGTGAAAGGACACAGAAACACACAGAGATACACACACCTTCTGCACGTGCAGCTCACACAGAGATTTGACGGGGGAGGAGGGTTGCTGTGAAGACAGACCCGTGATCTCTGCACGGAGGGGAGGTGGGGGTCTGTGATCGCAGCTATGCTGTTTGCAGAACACAGACCTTCTGCATCTCCAGCATATCTCTCTGCACGAGGGGGAGGAGAGGGGCCCGTGATCGCAGACATTTTTGCTGCACACAGAAAACCGACATCTCCAGCAGCGCCCCCTGGCTGTTTTTTTTTTTTTTTTTCCAGTGCATCGATTGTAAAACGCAGACCTATTTCAGCCACGTGAGAAATGGAAAAACCTGCGTCTTACAATTGAGGAAATACGGTATGTAATATACGTGTGTATGAATGGTAGATGGTGGTATTAGTCTTTATGATACTAAAACTATAGGGACTAACTTCTGCTAGAAGTTGAATGTGCAGAAGCCTTTGGCGCACAATGAGTAGATATGTGCACCGGACATGTGAGTTGACCAGGGAGCAGAGGACTACAAAAAATGGCACCCGAGTACAGCCTCGGAAGGAAGATGGCCTCAGTGAAGCATAAGATTGTAATGGGGGACACAAGGTAAATGTACAGTACACTTGTCACAATAAATGAAAATGCCCCATGTAGCACACCAGTCACTGCAAGAAATACCACACATCTACTATATATTTCTGAAAGCACTGTATGTCTGCGTCCCTAGCGGCAATCTCATTGGTCCCTTGGCCCGCCCGCCCCCGCACACCTCATTGGCCTGAGGCGGAGTGACGGGCCAAAGGACACACAGGGACACACACACCTCTCTCTCTGTCCTCTCCCCCCCCATCCATCACACTCACCTCCCTCTCCACTCACCTCCCGCTCCACTCAACTCCCTCCACCTCCCGCTCCACTCACCTCCCTCCCCGGCGCGGGGACAGGCAGTGGGCAGGGCAGCCTGCTGCTGCCTCCACTCACCTCCCGCTCACCTCCCTCCCGCTCACCTCCCTGGCGCGGGGACAGGCATTGGCCAGGGCAGCCTACCGCTGCCACGCGGCACCTAAGATGGCGGCGGACAAAAGGACCCCTTCCTCCCTCGCGGACTAACTAACATGGCGGCGGCCAGAAGGAGAGGTGAGTGACAAATAGTCCATACTGGGAAGAAATTCTATAACTGCTCTGAATGTGGAAAAAGCTTCATTAAGAAATCACATCTTGTTGCGCACCAAAGAATCCACACAGGGTTGAAGCTTTATAACTGCTCTCAATGTGGGAAAAGCTTTAGTCAGAAATCAAGTCTTGTTACACATTGCTCTGAATGTGGGAAAAGCTTCAGTCAGAAATTGTTTCTTGTTACACACGAAAGAGTCCACACAGGGGTGAAGCCTTATAAAAGCCTTATAACTGCTCTGAATGTGGGAAAAGCTTCAGTCAGAAATCGTTTCTTGTTACACACGAAAGAGTCCACACAGGGATGAAGCCTTATAACTGCTCTGAATGTGGGAAAAGCTTCAGTCAGAAAAGCCTTATAACTGCTCTGAATGTGGGAAAAGCTTCAGTCAGAAATCGAATCTTGCTACACACAAAAGAGTCCACACCGGGGTGAAGCCTTATAACTGCTCTGAATGTGGGAAAAGCTTCAATCAGAAATCGTTTCTTGTTACACACGAAAGAGTCCACACAGGGGTGAAGCCTTACAATTGCTCAGAATGTGGGAAAAGCTTCCGTCTGAAATCGGATCTTCTTGCACACAAAAGAGTCCACACAGGGGTGAAGCCTTATAACTGCTCTGAATGTGGGGGGGTGAAGCCTTATAACTGCTCTGAATGTGGGAAAAGCTTCAGTCAGAAATCAAATCTTTTTACACACGAAAGAGTCCACACAGGGGTGAAGCCTTATAACAGAGAATCCACACTGGGGAGACACCCTATAACTGCTCTGAATGTGGAAAAGGCTTTAGTCAGAAATCAAATCTTGTAACACACCAAAGAATCCACAAGGGGGGACCCTATAACTGCTCTGAATGTGGGAAAAGCTTCAGTCAGAAATCAAATCTTATATATATATATATAGGAACAAAGGTAGTAGCGCCAGAGTATGACTAATATAGAACCTCAATGGTGACTAAAGTGATAAAGCTAAATTGTGTGAATATACTACTGTACGTGTAACTAGATCTAAATATATATCAACATAGACAAAAATATATAACACAATAAACTTAACAAAATAAACAATGTGTAAGTGCAACAGTGTAAAAAGAAAAGTAAAGAGTCCAACCAGTCCTTGAAATTAGTCCATGAGTAAGATAAATGATTGATGCTGATATGGGGGTCTCTGGCTGCTCTCACATTGGATGGACCACATCCAAGGGTGCCTAGAATCGAGAAAAGAGAGAGAGCGCACGCCCCATAGCATAAAGCTGTGTATTTAATATTAAAAGGGAAGGGAGGAGGGTAGGGGGGAAAGAAACGCACTCACAAGAGTAAAATGACAATAAAGCAATTTGTGATAATATCACCACCATCCGGTCTCTGTGCTGCAAAGGTCTGCAAATATAGGCTCCCTCAGGGCTGCGTGAAGAAGTCGTAGCTCACCGGAGGCCGGAGGTGTAGTTTGCCGACTCGAAATCAGTCCATGGGGTCCCAGAAATCACCTCTCCACCTTGAATGGCCGCAGTATGAATCTCG